>JAUCNO010000795.1:17752945-17770604 GCA_032353835.1 Enteromius viviparus | reverse complement strand
CGCGACGCAGCCGCCACGCAGCTGACACGCATCAGAAACGCCACGCTCACGCCACGCATCCAGTGTGTCACCGGCCTTATACCGTTACATTAATCCTACATGTACGTTGTTAAAGGGATAGTTTGCCAAAATATGTTTTTTTTTTTTTAGAGTAAGGGTTAGCTAAACAATTGCTGGCAACCTATGACTTCTATAGTATGCAAAACTATACTATGTAGGTCAGAGGGAACTAGAAATACTTTGTTTCCCCATATTACACAAAATATAAAATAAAAAAATTACAGAATTGTAACTGGTACCAGTAGCTGTACTTCTTGTAACGGTAGCTACAGTGGTTTAGGCTGGACGAAAATGAAAGTGTTTTTTTTTTTTAAAAGACACGTTAGTAGTTTAAACTCTCATCAGTTTGAAAGGTTTAAAATCCCATTAATCTTCAAGAGACATCTTGCTTAATAAACATTTTCGTTCCTCATCATCTGGAAGATAGAAGCCAATATATTAAGTCTAACTGTATTGTAAGTGCAATATCCAGAAAATATGTAAGGCATATGGGCACCACGGCCACCTGAATATAGATATCTGCAAACAAAAAGAGTAATGCGCTCATTACATGGTTACGCCGGTAGAGGGAGGCATACCTAAACAAAGAGGCCAAGCTGTTGAAGGCTGTTCTGTTGCTCTCTAGTCTTTGTTGTTGGACAGCAGTTTGTGATCACAGTTCATCATGCTGTCATTATAGTCTGTCATATTCTTAATATGAAGAAATATGCTATGCAAAATGACTATTAGCAGGCCTACATTGATGCATTATTATATTTGAAACATACTACATTATATTTATTAAAAAAATAATAATTGCACCTTCATTTTTAAAGGTTAAACTATGACCAAAATACAACATTTTCAAAAAAGGTTTGTGTTTGCTGTGTCCTATAAGCATAACTTACCAAAATATGGTTCATATCCTCCAAACATCCTAATGTGTATCAGGTAGCCCATATTATGTCAGTTTGTCGTTGTGGGCCACACCTAAAAATTTAATTGGTTCAAATATTACCTTTTTTTTTGCATCTTACCTTTTTTTTGTTGCTATGATTGTAACAATGTTACAGTCAGAAATCACATATGAGACGCGTTTTGTTGGTCTTGACCCAGGAATTGAAAGACATTTGAACCTGTTGCAGAACTATTGACATTTTTTATATACTTATAATAGCGCCACCTAGTGTTTGATAAATTTATGTTTTGGGGATTTGAGACCATCCCACTAAGTTTGGGGTCTCTGAAACCCAGACAGTTTTAGTGAAATGAATGAATGAATACACTTTTCGTTGTTTAGACTACTAATAATAAGAAAACAGATATAAAAGAACCATTCAGTGCTTCTTTTCTAATAACAAACTCTTTCATGGTTAAAACTGGGATGATTGAAACAATTAAATATGTGATTACATATGATAATTCTGAATACTGTACTTGAACTTTTGATGAATTAAATGTATTTGATAACAAATGAGCATTTTAATATACGTTATATAAGTTCAAAGGATATAACACACATTGAACATTTGAAAATGAAAAGTGATATTGCATATATATATATATATATATATATATATATATATATATTAACATAATATTTTACATATATTTTACATGATATATGTAATTCGTTTATTGTACTGGAAAATATCAGACATATTATTTTATTTAAGATTTGTTCCATCAGGGTTTTTACGTTGCGTTATCCTCACCTTATAATCATAATAATCATAGTAAATGTATTTACAGATTCACGAAATCAATCCAAAACTGATCGGTGGAACGGTGCTGGTTATCAGGCGAACCGTCTGCGTTTATTTGCAACGCTCTGGTTCCTCTTAAAATAAATCTACGATAACAGGGGGCTGTGGCGATGGGCAGAGAGAAATATAGACATGTTACAGTCACAATGTCAAAAGAGTTAGTTGCACACATTTGTCCTGCGAGTGTCGGCGAGTGCTGTTCCAGCGGTTCTTTAATCCTGTATGTAAATGACAGCCAATAGATGCTGTTGTTGAGTTGGGCTGGGATTAGCGGAGGCGAATGACTTTCAATTTTACTGGATTACAGAACAAAGAAAGGGGAAAGGGGACACACTCCTCTGTTAAAGAAAACAGAAAGAAAACGGGGCAAATTGATCAAATAAATCACGTCGATTTCATTTCAGCAGACTACAAACCATTCGAGATTATGACATTTAAGAAAGTCGCTATCGCCTTTCTTTAGATGGGAATTCAGCTCTCACTACAGTTGGATTAAACGGAGAATAAACCTATTCCGGGATTGACAGCATAAGGGAATTAAACACGGGGAAATCGGTAAGGCTTACATGTCATTCTGTTTGTGTATGTATAAAAAACCGTGTACGAGTATCGTTCTTGCGCACGTGACTTTTTATGGATGTTGAAAAAGTGAAATTACAGATTATAATTTAGGGGGGAGGAGGATGGCTAGGAGTGTTAGCACACTGGCTATCATGCTAACGCTCCGCACGCGAATCCGTGACGCTCGACGCGATGTTTTAAACGCTTTTCTCAAAGTAACACGCGTTATAACACACCGCAGATAAGAATTCCCATTAAACGCATTTGCGTCCTGCGTTTTAGCTCACTGTAGCCGCAATTCTTCTGTTTTGTTTGGCTTGTGAAAATGGCAACACAATTTGAGCGCTAGCAAGTTGCCCAAACAGAGCAGTTGCATCGTTGGTCGGGCGATAAATCAACGTTACAGTCGTTGGTTTTTATTTCGCATGTAAATCGCCGAGGTTGGCGTAATCACAGACGCGTTTGTCGACCTGAGAAGGTCATGTTTACAATGTCAAATCCACCTATCAGTGGCTGCTAATCTGTGTCTAACGTTACAGTGAAGACTGCGTTTCTAGATTATGCATAACCGAATGTGTCCCAGGGAGTCTGATGCGGAGTAATAATATCACATGTCTCTAAACTTGCTCGGTTTTCCTCGAAGGACTCCTCGACTGTCAGATCCATTCATGAAGACAATGAGAATTTATGATTTATGTCATGCTGTCCCTCTATGACTCGAACTGAAACATGAACTATCCCAGAATGACTGCTTGCTGTCGGATTGGGCCTGTGTATTTATTACAGTAGTAGCTCTCTGTGCTTCTTTGTGGTTCTTCTTTACCCAACACAGAACCGCAGTTGTTTACTCTGTACAAAATATTCCTAAGGTTAAAGGTTATTAATACTACCATGAGCTGCACATGCCAAATGAACAGCAGAAAAACACTGAACGGTATAGAACAACAACTGTGGTATTTATCTATATTACCAAGAAAATCCAATATTTCTGACAAAAATATTATGATAACAGCAAAAGATATCGAAAGCATTCTTATTTGATAATCTTGATCCTATTGTTAGTTGCTTTTTATTGCGTTTGGCATCGTTTTACTCCAAAACACAGGTGAATAACCAATTGAGCACAAAACAAGTTTGGTTTATGGATGTAGACCTGTGGTAATATTTGAATAAACTTGTGAATACAATTCTATGCAATCATTCAGTACCATAGTTTAAATCAAAGTATCTTGATTTCTGTACCTTTTGTAAGATCTGTCTCCAAAAGGCCTACGAGTCACAAGTTTAGGACTACTACATCAGACCTTCATTCTTTCCTAACAAAAACACCACACTGTATGAAAGTAGTACCATGGTATTGTTTGAATTACCTTTGCATAGCTTGCACGGCTGTATATGATAATGCAATCATTCAGTCAAGGCATAATTATTTTCTAAGGTAATTGTTTTTTGACAATAAAAGGCTGGTTCATTCACAGCTAATAAAAATGACTACATTTGAAGCATGTTTGTAGCAGAAAGCATTTTCTCTTCAACCTAAGAAAATGGTAAGCCTCAAGTAGCATGTAAATACAATTTATACTAATATGGCACTCGTTAAGTATCAAAGGATTTTCAGTACTTTTGTATGGTAAATTAGTCTAAACATAGACATTTGGTTTGAGTTTGAACAGCTGGTTGAATTCCCACATGCTAGCCCTTACGTAGCCAAGTGATCTGTTTTAACAGTAATGCATTTTTGATCTGAAGCACAGGCGTAGCTAAAGCTTTCCCGAAATCAGGGCAGTATCTTCTCATGCAGGCCACGCTTTGTGTTTACTCGATGCAACATGTTTGTGTGGCCTTTGGGAAAAATGTCCTGGGTGAAAGGACTTAGGACCAATTAAAAGTCAATTATCAGCCTCTGAGCTGAACGATTTAGATACAGTTGTGTTTCTGAAGGGATCTGTGAGCAGAATCTGTATAAAGGCTATTAACAGAAGCATTGTGTATCAATGGTGGAGCCACAAGCCTCTTAGGGCAAAACCGCTCATAAAACCCGCGTTACCCTTTTCTTGAGATGCCGGTAATATCTTTAAGCACCATACAGGCAGTAATTCAAGAAGTAAAGGAGCAGCTACATTATGCTTCCCCCTCGAGCTGAGGATCTCAGATAGCGTGAATGAAAAAACGGTATTTTGGCAGGGCGGACTCCTAACAAGGAGGAAGTCATTAATCTGAGCATTTAAGCATGTCAGTCCGGATCCCTACTTTTCCTGCTATTTTGTTTTTTAGGATTGTCACCAGTTGATATTTTTTTAGTGTTTTTTTTCACCCTAAGAAAATATTTTTGTTATAGTTAACTCATGTCTTTTGGCTACTGGAAAGAAAGCTTAGTGTAGAGTACAAAACAAGTCATTTATACATGAAGCTTAAGGTGTCAGATGAATGTAGTTGGATAAGCCTGTTCAATGAAGAAGTCTCACCAATCTTGTTTTTCTTCAAAGAGTTGTGTTAACTTAGAAGTGTTAAGATTAAGCTATTGGGTGACTTTAACAAAAGGTTCTAATGCAAGCATTCTTACTGTTATTGCTCGGGTAAGATTCTAAATGATATACTCACCTTTAAAGGATACACTGATGAAAGAAGAAACAATTTTCACTCTAGTTAATTAAAATAAATATCGGGTTACACATTATTTGCAGTGTAGATTATTTGGAAGTTGCAGTAATACACTGACTTAGTAGGAAGACTAAAATACAATTTTTTTGTGTAGATTCCAATAATCAACGATTCCAGTAAAAAATCATTTATGCTCACATTTTCTTCATAAAGTGTAAAAACAGTCTGACACCCGCTATTATGCCAAAGCATCAAAAAAAATCCTAGTACACACAAATAATACAGCAAGTAACAACAATGAATTAAATGCAACATTAAAATATTCGGTGTAATATAAGTTCATTTGTGTAGCGCTTTTCACGATTTTCACAGATCTTTGCAAAGCAGCTTTATAGAAAATGTATGTTTCAATTTGAGTTTATTTGGAAGCTATCAATCAGCTTATCTATGTCAAGTAGAAAGTCTGAAATTGTGTTTTCTTGTAAAACATGATCCAGTAATCTTTGCTTTATTCACAACTTCAGAAAATCATTTTTACATTGTAGTAGGAGCTAAAGACCCAAAGTAGTGAATTATATTTGGTGGTTTGAATGACTCTGAAACGAACTGGAGATATGAAGTCTTGGTGCTGCTGTTCAGATGTTGTATGTAAGATTACGCTCGGCAGAGGCATCCGGCTTTGAGCTGTAGCAGGATTTATAGGAGGTTTTCAGACGAGTAATAGTAGTACTGGGTTCTCTCTGTGCAGTCTGTGGTTTTGGCTTTGCCCGGAGGCTGGGATAATGGCTCCCAGTGTCTGGAGAGATTAAAGGCCAGAGCTGCATTGTTCACATGCCTCGAGATTAGTTTCCAAGGAAACGGATTGCGGTTGCCATGTGAACACAAGGCCCGGAATTAGGATTGCGCTGTTTATTTATATATCTATTTGTTTGTTTAACAGCTCATATTCATCACTCCTGCTGTTTTTTTCTTCTTCTTTAAACTGTGTAGTTAGGTTTGTGCTCGTTTTTAAAACCACCCTAGTTTAGTCCGTATTCAAGTTTAAAGCTTTGCAGTTCAGAGCCGACGTGGCTGAAATCGAGATTGGAGTCGGGGGCGTCTGTCGACAGGGACGGGTAAAGCAGTTCAGTTTAGAGGGCTCATGCTTCCAGGTCCTGTCTTGCTTCCAAGGAGAACAAATTAAGGATGAAGGGTTTTACGGCAATAATCTGAGCTAGCTTTAATTGGTTGACAAAGGCTTATCGTAATTAGCTACTTTCACATGTGTGTGACGGATTTTGGTGTATTAGCACAGGGAAGGGTATTACTATCACTTTCCAAAGCTTCTTACAGGTTTTTCCACCCTTCAATACATTTTGTACAGCCAAAAATATTTTAAAAAAGTTAAAGGGGAGCTTGAAACCTTCTTATCCCTATACAGGAGGTACATCTTAGGTACATAAAAAAAAAAGACATAGTTCACCCAAAAATTCAAATGAGGCTACCTCATGATTTACTCAACTTTAAGCCATCCTAGGCTTTTATGACACTCTTCTTCAGCACTCTTCTTATACAATCTTATAGTTATACATTAAAGGGGTCATATAATGTTGATAAGAACATTATTGTGGATTTGGTGTAATGCAATGTATTTATGTGGTGCAAAAACCACATTATTTTCCACATACTGTACATTTTTGTACAAAGCTCATCGTTCTAAAGAAAGTGTGGTGTACTCTGATTGGCCAGCAATCCAGTGCACTGTGATTGGCCGAATATTACACAAAGAAAGTAGTTTTTACTTTTACAACGACGTCCAGCAACCAGCAGCAACACTACAGGGAGGATAATAGTTCCGCCTTCTTTTTTGTGTAAACATTCAGGTGGTGTTATAAAAACACACCTCCACTTTGCTACATTACAACGTGGGGGCGTGTTTTCATGACATCGCCCAAACAAGCCATTTAAGTCATAACTCTTTGAATTTGAGAGTTTAGTCTTTGAAACTTTTTAAAATTTTCTTTATGCACCAAGAGCTTGTGACACTCTATAGAGAAACAAAAATGTTAAATCACATCATATGGCAGTAAGGCAGTGAAAGGGGCAGAGATTTTGCTCAAATAAGTGCGTCCATCCATCATTAAAGTACTCCACACAGCTCAATGTGTGGAAGAAAAATATGCGTAATTGAAACTTTAGAAACCATAGTCTTTAACTTCTAACTAACCTAACTGTTGTTTGCACGTTCACGAGCGCTTGTGACTTCTCACCGGTGCCCTATGTTGTCCGCTGGAAACACCGCTCTCTTGTGAATACAAATACGTCAGTTAGCACAAACTAGAGATTATAGTTCAATAAAGAGAGATTTAAGTTTTAAAATCTGATTATTTTTCTTACACAATGCATCAGTTTGCTTCATAGGCCCTTTATTAGCCCCCTGGAGCCTGTTTATAATGGATGGCTGCACTTTTTTGTGCTTTAAAATCTCAAACACTCAATACACCATTCAGTGCTTAAGCTTGAAATAATAACGCATGGAAGAGATAGGACTTTTTCTTAAAAGTAAAATTGTCTGTGAGGATGAGTGAAGCCTAATTTATTTGTCTGGGTGGGTAAATCATTGGGTAATTTTCATTTTTGGGTGAACCATCACTTTAAGAACCCTAAACTAAAGCCCAACTAAAGCACACACTGACCTAGGGCTGGGCGATATATCGAACGATATATTATGCGCATCTCGTCGATAAAGCCGGTTCTTTGATTAGCGCTAATCAAAGAACCGGCTTTACCAACGAGATGCGCATAATATATCGTTCGATAAATATCGCCCAGCCCTACACTGACCACAGGAATGGTGACAATTGTGATTTCTCCTTAAACACAAAAAAATGCTTACAGTTACAGTGAAGCAACAATTTCACGTAGATTCTACCTCATTCTACTGTGTTAACACAACGCAAAGAGTTTGCATAAATTCAACAAATTCCATTCATGTAAACAAAACACAATTCGGTTGTATGGAACCAGGATCCATGATTACGTAAGTGAGTTAAGTTAGTTCAAAGAGTCATTTTATGAGTTCTCTCTCTTTCTGTGTAATTAATAAAATAACATTTAGCACACAAAATCTGTTGCAGAGGAATTTCTTTAACTACATGTCACCAGTAGGCAACTCTAGGTTTCATAAACCTTGCGTTCACAAATCATCTATTCATTTTGAGACCGACATCGCTGAAAATAATGAGAACGTGGAGTTTAGTCACTCATGCTGATTAAGCAATTTCTCTTATTTAGTGAGTTCATGAAAAAAACAACCTCATTCTCCTGAGTCATTTGGTCATTAATTGGATAAAATTAAATAATGAAATTGCATGTTTGTTTTTCAGTGTATCATGTGTGATCAACTCAATAGCAAGAGATTTCACAGTAATGTTGCAGACTGTACAACTGTCCCTTAAACCTCAGTTTTTATTTGTGTCCAGTTACTTTATATGGTGTCTTTCGTAAAGTCCTTTAACAATCTAATTACAAATTTTGGTGACGTTTTATTTTTGTGTCCTTGCTGCATGTTACATGAACTTATTATGATAATGACAGTAAATTATGCACAATTACAAACATCCATAATGTTCTTTATTAATACTACTGCATTCTTATTTGTGCTGTTGCACTGTATCAAGAACACCTTCAAATAAAGTGCTACTCAAACGTTTGGCAGAACAACTGATGTGTTTTTAGTTTTAACTCAATGAGTAAATCAGTCTATATTTAGTGTAGCCCTGTAAACCTGCAATAAATTTTGTATGTGTTTTCCTGCAGAAGAATGGCACAGATACGGAAGCTGGGATGTGACGGCATGAGGTCCAACTCTCGGCCAGAGCTCAAAGTTCCTCAAGTGTCAGCCAGACAAGAGATCCTCACCAGCCTGGTGTCTGCCTTGGACTCTGTGGTAAGATCGTCTGAGTTTGAAAGTTTGAAAGTGTGTGAGTTTCATGCACATTTTGGTGGTGGATGACTTGTGAATTGTGTTTGCAGTGCTCTGCCATGTCTAAACTGAATGCTGAGGTGGCCTGTGTCACTGTGCACGAAGACAGCGTGATCGCTGTGGGAACAGAGAAGGGAAGAATCTTCCTAAACTCCAGAAAGGAAATCCAGACAGACTTTCACAAGTTCTGCAGTGAGTCAGCATGAAATCAAAACCCAACACAAATGTTTTGAATGTTGGTGCATGAAATCTGCATATCTGTTTTCTCAGGAATAACAGATTTGTTTTCCACAGAAGTGTCCTGTCTGCAAGCATTGACCTCCATGAACTCCCACTCCAAAGTTCCTGAAGTGGACTGCAGCAGGACTGGCAAAGACTGCGGGCAGCCGAGCAGACAGAGAGCCTTAACAGACACTCATTCCAACATCTTCGTCCTGAGGAAGATGGTGGAGGAGGTGTTCAGCGTGCTTTATAGTAACTGATTAAGATCTTCTCTATATTATTATGTTGCGGGAAATAAAAAGGAAATATAATGGAGGAGTAATATTTGGCACAAATCAGAACACATTTATTCACTGTTTCAGGTGAGGCTGTTGGGAAAAGCAGCCTGGTCCCTGTGCCTTATGACTGGATTCTCACGGATCCCAGCTCAGTGGTTGTCTACGGCCTGCCTGATGGCGTAACTCTGAGAAAGCCATCAGAATATGACACCAAGACCTTAATGAAGATCTTAGAGCAGAGCAACCGCATCCGCTTCATAGTCAAAAGGTCTTTCTCTACTTCATTCTTATAATATGCTTGTGGATTCATGGGGAGAACGCAAAGGCCTGTTGGTCTGAGTTTGAATGAATGAGAATGTCATTTAAAAGTGTCGCTCTATATGTATATATTCACATAGAGTTTAAATTACGACCATCTAACATTTTTCACAGGGTTTAATGTTGGTTTTCTTACTGCAAAACCTCACATAATTAGATATAAGCTTTTTTCATATGTCTGTTAGCAGCATTTCTTACAGATGTTAATATTCATCTCAGAGTATATGGACATAGATAAAAGACAGCAGCAACAAAAAACTACAAGTGGAATGAAAACAATTAAAATAACAAAACATGCTGGAAAAAAAAGATTTTTAATAATTGTTACAATTTTTAATTCAGCAAGAATGCATTAAATTAATCCAAAGTGACAGTAAAGACTTTTACAATTTACGAGTGTCATTTTTAAATCCAAATCATCATCAAAAAAAAAAAAAAAACTCCACAAAAATCTTGATAAAACATTGATAAATGTTTCTTGAAGACCAAATCACCGTACATACGTGTTTTTACGTTGTGCTTGTATTTATATACCTATATGTAATACATCTGTAATGAATTTCTGTAATTACATTTATAATTACACTGTTGACCCTTCCCTTACACCTTAACCCAAACCTAAACCTACCCATACCACCAAACCTGCCCCTAACCTTACCCGTACCCCGCCTCAAAAGAAGCAAAAGTGTTTTGCAATAAGAACATAATAAGCATATTGTACTTAATTTTTCAGTGTAAGTATATAGTAGTTATAGTAGCCACCTAATATGAAGTGTGACCGAATAATTTCAGAAGGATCATGTGACACAGAAGACTGGACTAAAAATTCAGCTTTGCCATCACAAGAATAAATTACATTTAAAATGTATTTGAATAGAAAACATTTATTGTAAATTGTATTCTTATTTCATAATGGTACTGTGTGTATTGCGTTTTTTGTATCAAATAAATGTAGCTTTTGGGAAATATACTTCTTTCAAATACATTTAAAAATCTTTAAAGTTAAACTTTTAAATGGTGTACTGCGTACTTTAGCACTGTATTCATTACAAGATTGTGTTTTCCATTTTATTTAGTGAATCTATTATGGTCTGTATTTTGAATAAAACTCATATAAATAACTGCTGTTATGAGTAGTTGCCACATAAAATAATTTGTAAACTTAAAAAAATCCAACAAACAAATACTGTTTGTTTATTTACTATTTTTAATAATAATTATTGAAATGATAAGTTCTGTCAATTTAATAAGTATTTATAATTTTCTTGTCATTATCAGCACCTTATGAACACCTTATGAACAAAGACCAAATATATATGTACTAATACATGTACTTTTCTTTTAGTAGAACACCAGAGGAACCCTCTCGGGATGCCAAATCCTGTCCGGAAGTCAACCATCACTCTTCGACCTCAAAGAGCGTAAGCAACCACGCCTCTGTCAAACCCTCTGTGCAGGAAGCGTCTGCTAGCAACTCCATGCTCTCCAGCTTCCTGTACGGCATGCCCATGTCCTCCCAGCCCCACCCAGACAGCAAGCTGGACCTGAAGCCCACATCACTGCACAGCATAGGTAAAGAGCGGCTGGGCATGTGGGTGTCCGCTGACGAGAAAGCAGTTCAGGCCAAAGAATGTGCTGACAATGGTAAGAGCCTCCTGTTGTCTTTCTGTATACATTGGCCTCCACTGCCTTTCTGTAGAAATAAGAGGTGCACTTATGATGCGTGTTACCACTTGTGTAGGTGCTGAACCATATGGATATGCTTCTTTTTTTATGTGCTTAACTCTGAGCTTGTTGCTCTGACTGTGTTTGTCTCTTCCAGGCGAGCGAATAGGGCTGGC
Organism: Enteromius viviparus; assembly: GCA_032353835.1. NCBI lineage: Eukaryota > Metazoa > Chordata > Actinopteri > Cypriniformes > Cyprinidae > Enteromius > Enteromius viviparus. The sequence continues at coordinate 17,759,014 of JAUCNO010000795.1, read as the reverse complement.
AGCGGATCTTACTCAGAGCCCTCCCAGCATCCATGTCTCCAAGCGCCTTCTGTTCTCCATAGTGCATGAAAAATCAGGTGGGCGACAGACTGTACTCACCATTACTGCGTCTGGCCAAGGACAAGCTGGCCTTCATTTTTTTAGTGGGTTTTATGGGGTCCCAAACAGTGTTTCTGTGATATAGCTACAACAGGACATAGACGGAGTCAATTTTCTCCCCTAAATGAGAAGACAAAGGATCTTCACACATTTTAAAGGGATAGCTTGCCCAAAAAAGTTCTGAAATCGTTTATTGACCCCATGCTGTTCCAAACATATGTGCTATTTACAGTGAGAAGGAGAAAAGGAGAATTATTGAAGAATTTTCCCATATTTTTATATAAAGCAAAATTATAATCACCCAAAAAGCCACCAAAAAATTACAAAAGTTATCCAGATGACTGTTGCAAGTCTTGTGATGTCATATGAAAACTTTACACATGATGATTTAAAATATTGTCATTATTCATTCTTTTATTAGTCATTAATTACTGATTATGTTCCTCTTCACTGAAAGAGTAATTAATAGTAATCTTATCAATGCATTTTACTAATCAAAAATGACATTTTTATATGTTTACAGTAAAAAATTTCATTGAACATGATCTTTACTTAATTTCCTAATGATTTTTGGCATAAAAGAAAAATCAATCATTTTAACCTATGCAATGTATTTTTGGCTATTGCTACAAATAAACCCCAGTGACTTGGTCCAGGGTCACATATATATACACATTTCTTTTTTTCTTTATGCTACGTGTCATATTGCACATGAGGTATTATCTATATAAATATACACCAAGCTGGATAAAGCCAGGTTCAAAGGTTTGTTGACATATTAAAGCTTTAAATCTTTTTAGACACTATCAACAGTCTTTTTTTTTACACTATCAAATTTGATATAAATCAGGGGATGATATTTTAACCTAATAATAATAAACACATAATAAAAAAGGTTTAAAGATATGTATTTTAATTCAAATCTACTGACACAAATAGATCAAGTGTCATTAAATAAACACATGAATGTATATTTTGGATACTTTTTTTCGACTTGTAAAAACAAAATAGCACAATATCTCAAAAATATCAGTGATTGAAAAAACAATGTTTTGCTCTTTAATGTTTTTGCCTTTCAAGGCGGGTTAATTTTGTTGTCCATTTCAGAGCTTTGCCCGAGCAGATTAAGCAAACTAGTCATTTGGACCCATTCATGGAGTGCGGCATATTGATATGTTTTATTATCTGTTAACAAAAAAGTGGCATGACGATTTCTCAAAATTTCTGCCAAGTTCTACCACTGAAAAATAACAGCATATGGGTTTGGAATGACTTCATTTTGTGAGTAAATAAAGAAAAAAATACATTTTTGGGTGAACTTTTCCTGCCAAAAAGAAAACATAATAATATATTAAGCTCTTGGTAAATAAATCAATAAAATCTAATTATAGACATTATTTTTATTATATCACTGGTATTTGTTTAGATACAGCTACAGTCAGATGAGACATAAAGAGGGTTGATCTTGGCAGAGTGGGCAGTAGTAATGGAGTTTGGCCAGGTCACCTGGGCTACCAAAGTCTGTTCCTCTCAAAAGATCAGCATGAGATCTTCAGTAACTGCAGAGAGTCAAGACCTGCCTTAATTGTCTCCTATGTCTAAACAAACAGGAAAAGCTCAGTGTATGCAAATACATTTCAGAAAATATTGATTGTTATTGTTTTTACCTTAATAGGCAGCATATATGACAGAATTATTGATTATGTTTTTTTTTTTTTTTTTTGCATGCTCAGAAAAATGGGATTCGTTCATCAGGGAGACTGAGGATATCAACACCCTTCGAGAATGTGTTCAGATCCTCTTCAACAGTAGATATGGTGAGCTTAAGTGCACAATGCAGAATTTACCATCACACCACTGTACAATAAAATACTGCATATTGATAAATCTGATGGTAAGATATCTGATATCTGTGTTTCTGTGTTAACACAGTAAAGCCTGACAGTAAAATGATAGTGCAAACAACCAATTAAAAAAATATGTATTATGTATTTAATTTAAATTGTTAATAATTTAGAGACCTTAGAAATGTGTGTATCAAATTAATAGTAGGCTTTATAGAGTATTTTCTCTTTCTCAAATGAATATGCAGAGAGATGTAAGCAAATCATTAGTAGGCTGATTCATCAAAACGATCGCTGACATTGGCTCAACCAATGGTGTGCGTTTGGGGACAGTTCGGGGATTGTTTGAAAAAAAATTGTTATATTGTTTTAGCTCTATTTGGTATAGTGCAAGAATATCACACACTTCAACTTTAACTCATCACTTAATTGATGTTTATTTTAGCTGAAGCATTAGGTCTGGATCACATGGTTCCTGTGCCGTACCGGAAAATCGCCTGTGATCCGGAGGCAGTAGAGATCATTGGAATTCCAGACAAGATTCCCTTCAAGAGACCATGCACTTACGGTGTGCCTAAACTCAAACGGATCCTGGAAGAAAGGCATGCTGTCCGCTTTGTTGTCAAAAGGTTTGAAACTCCATTTAAACCTACTTATACTGAAGAACTAATGTTGACCTGATGAGAGAGATTTCCTTTTGTGTCAGTTAAGATGAATCGAGCCATAGTCAGAGTTACACCAAAATTGTTCAACTGAAATAGCGGCGGTGCGATTTGTAGCTCTTCACAATTTTAACATGTGACAACAATGTGAGAGATTTAATTACTGATAACCTTTTATTTTTTGTCATGTAATTAACTGTGTATAATGAATCCAGATATCGGTACTGGATATACTGAGTTTTTAATTTGCTTCATAAGAAAAAAACGTCTAGCCGTCTTTGCCATCTGGCAGAGCGGCGCTAGGCATCCAAAGTGGAGCGTCATGCTGGTTGTGGTAACCGCTGCCATACAAGAGCCAGCGTGGAGACGCTGATTTGGCGTAATGAGGAAATCGCCTGCTGCTCGGCACCAGACATGCGTAGTTTCAATGTTTCAATATGTTTTATGGTTCACAGCAACTCATAATTTCCTTTTTCTTTTCTTAGAATGTTTGATGAGCGCATTTTTACCGGTAAGCATTTCCTTCACCAGTATCTGTGAGGCTCATCTTTACTTGTTGCACTTATTACAATGTAATAGCATTGTTATTACATAAAATTGTGTTTCTTTTTGCACTGTAAAATGTGTTCTGTTTACGTAAGGGAGCTAATTACAAAATTACGTTTGTTGGTTTAATCTTATAAAGTCATTTTTATTACATTATATTCTGATTGTAATTAATTTGATGTTACAACATGAAGCAAGTTTTTACATTAACATTATATATTTTTTGCAAGCTGCTGGTAAAATAGCTAAGGAGGAGGGCAAACAGGATGGTGCCGCCCCTGAGGACGGATACCCAGATGGGCTCAGGGTGCCGAGCTCTTCTCTAGAGCTGGTCAGCAACACACACAGTAGCAGGTACCATTCCCCTGTCACCAAAGAAGCATAATACCTGTATTTTCTTAAATAACTAGCATTTCTATTTAGTGATGCATGATGGTGATTTTTCATGGCAGATTCCGATACTGCTTTTTTTTTTAACAAACAAACTGATTCTGATTTTTATTCTTAATTTTTTTTTTCTTTAAGCAACAAACAAGAAAGAATGAAAGTATACATAAACAAGACGTTTATTTGGTATTTAAAGGGTTAGTTCACCCCAAAATTTTGTCATCAAATATCGCACACCCCTTAAGACCTTCATTCATCTTCAGAACACAAATTAAGATATTTTTGATTTATATCAGACAGCCATCTGACCCGTCATAAACAGCAATACAGCTGAAGTGATCCCAGATCCAGAAATGTAGAAAAAACATCGGTAAAACACAGTCCATGTGACATCAGTGGCTCAACCTAAATTTTGCGATGCAACGAGAAAAAATGTTTGCGCAAATAAAACAAAAATAACATAATTTTCTCCTGTGACTTGTGTCTTCCACCATGCTTAACAGACCGCATACCCAGACTTTAACGTATTTGATGTAATCAGCCATGTTTACATCGGGGGGAAAGCACACGCATGTTCGTAATCTTATTTGTGCCTAAGAAAGCATACACTTACGCAGTAATGTTTTCTAAAATGGCGGAAAATGTAAGTTATAGGAGAAGAATAGTTAAATATATATTGTTATTTTTGTTTTCTTTGTGCAAAAAAAAAACCTATTCTCGTATCGTTGAACTTGATCTCCTAAACTGAAGTTGAGCCACTGATGTCACATGGACTTTCTTACCTGTGTTTTTATCACGTTTCTGGTCCAGTTGTATTGCTTTCTATGTTGGGACAGATGCCTCTCTGATATTATCAAAAATATCTTTAATTTGTATTCAGAAAACGAACAAAGGTACCATGGGTTTGGAACGACACGAGGGAGAGCAATTAATTACAGAATTTTCTTTTTGGGTTGAACTAACCCTTTAACCGGACAAATTGGCTTTTGAAAACAATAACTGTAACCAGTATAGTGCATTATGCCCAGTTTTCCTTTGTCCCTTTTTAGAGACTGTAACTGTATTAGTGTTTAAAAAAAAAAAAAAAACGTGGGTCAGAATTTTTGGGGTGCATCACTTTTGTTCTTGTAATGAAGAAGAAAGCACATAGGTAAGTAGTAAAGATCATCTGTGCTGAAGGAGGTCTTGTTTTTGTTTCAGATCAACAAGCTCCTGTGTCAGTCCTCTGGCTGAATGTGAAGCAGGTAGATTGCCCGTTCATGGTTTTAATACAGCTTTGGCGTTTGCCCTGCAGTTTTATGATTATAAAACATATTTTTAAGTGTAAAATTCAAAATAATCCAATATGCTATATTTTTCAGGGCCATCTGGGGACTGTCTGCCTTTGAAAAAGATCAAAACCGAACCCCCAGATGGTGAAATTATCCAGGTGACAGTGCCAGGTATGGTCTCCCAGCCCCACAATAAAGCTCACGCTGAGAGTTTTCATATTTCAGCCTGGTACCTCAAGTTTTGTTCTCTTTTTGGTGTTATTGTTAGTTAACAACAATCATATGTGCAGAAATGTGTGAGCTGAAAGCAGCATGAAATCCCTGTAGGTCTTTGGATGTGAATGCATTAGCATATTTCACTTACTCACATAGAGGAAGTGTCTTTGATGGTTGACTTCTGATTTAAAAATATTTGCTCTCATTTTCCACCCTGCTGTGCAGTGATCTGAGCCTTTGAGGACAGGCGGGACATTTCGCGTTATATGGCACATTCATTGGCTAAACTCTGTGAACTGGAGGAAGATCATATGTTCTCTACTAGTTCACCCCCAAAATGAAAATTCTGTCATTAATTACTCACACTCATCTTCAGAACACAAATTAAGATATTTTTGTATAAATCGGAGAGCTATCTGACCCTCCCTAGACAGCACAGCTTGTATAAATTATGTTGTTTTTTCAGTTGCATTGCTGTCGATGTGATCAAAAATATCTTAATTTGTGTTCTGAAGATAAATGAAGGTCTTACAAGGTTTGGATTGAAATGAGGGGGAATAATGGGGTTAAGCTAACCATTTAAATATCTTCTTCCTCATCGCACGTTATCATCAAAATCTACTTTCTCTGTTTCTGAAACCACTGTCACACACAGACCACTTTTCACAATCCACACTGAAAAATATCAGTTTCCATGCATTTGATGTCTTTTAACATTCTGTTTCATGAATATTTTTTACGTTATGGAAGGACTGTGAATGCTGCATTAAGTTGATTGTAAAATTAAATTGGGCCCTATTGACTTGTCTTATAAGTATCACTGGTTTATACAATAATTAACAGTACTGTTTAAAAAGAGTTTTTTATTTATTTATTTTTAAGAAATTAATACTTTTTAGGAAGGAAGCATAGTATCGATCAAAAGTGACAGTAAAGAAAAGGATAATGTTATTATATATATATATTCATATAATATACACTATATTACCAAAAGTTTTCGCTCACCCATTCAAATGATCAGAATCAGGTGTGCTAATCACTTGG
>JAUCNO010000795.1:17732796-17748774 GCA_032353835.1 Enteromius viviparus | reverse complement strand
TTGAAAAGATATAATAAAATATTTACAAAAATGTGAGGGGTGTACTCACTTTTGTGAGATACTGTATATATATATATGCTTACCAATGTTGATTTTATCTGAATACAGTATAATAGTAAGTTTGAAAAATATTATTAACAGAAAAAATAACTGCTTTTTAATCTTTTGGCAAAAAATGGAAAGTTGAATTTTCAGCAGCCAATATCCTGCTTAATATTGTTAACTTTGATACCTTTTTTCAAGATTCTTTGACGTTCAAAATCCTTCAATATCAAAATATGTTTATTCTATAATTTTCTAAAATACATTATGAAATTATAAAACAGTCTATTGTAATTAAATCAGTGTCCAGAGCATTTCCTTTTTTTTTTTTTTTTTTTTTAAATAAAGCAGCATAAGTCTAGCCTTAAGCTTGAATCTGTGTAAAATCTATCTTTCATGGCTTAAAAAGCTCTTCTGCTGTTGAATCTGTCAGTACATTACTCAAATCTCTTTCCACTGTCCAACAGAAGAAGACGAGGTCAACCGGATGGGAGAAAAAGTGATATTAAGGGAACAAGTTAAAGAGCTGTTTAATAAAAAATACGGTGTGTTAATTACTAATAACTGATCTATTCCTTTGTGCAAACATATTTTAGTGATACTCAAGTGTGACGTGTCTTGTGTTCAGGTGAAGCTTTGGGTCTGGACCGCTCAGTCATTGTTCCATACAAGTTAATCCGTGCCAATCCAGGCTCACTGGAAGTGAGTGGGCTTCCTGATGATATTCCCTTCAGGAATCCCAATACTTACGACATAGTTCGGTTGGAAAAAATCCTGCAGGCCCAAGATGAAATTACTTTCAATATCAAAACCCCTCTACAGTAAGTGCTGCGGTATATCAGATATGATTATAGTGATTGTGTAGCGCATGCTGTTCTTTTAAGCGTGGTTTGATCTTGATTTTTGTCTTCGTTTAGGCCTTTTACAGAGTTATGTACTCAATCTTGTAATAAAGGTAAAAGCCTTATACTTTTTTCTTTCGCTTTGGAAAAAATGTGTCCTATACAAATATGCTTAAATATACACATCTTCTTTTGCAGAAGGTAAAGAAGTGTCTACGAATCGACGTAAACGTAAACGAGTACTTGACAGCAGTCAAGCATCCATGCCCACCGGAGCAGACTCAACACTGTCAACCAATCAGATACCTGTCATGGTAAGCAGACATGTTAGAGACGATTGGTTTTATTCTTTACTATTTCGTACTTTACTTTAGACTTTTTCAGCCCAGTTTACCTGCATAGTGTGACATAAAAAAAAAAAAAAAAAAGATTATCAGTGGGATTTTATTTTATCAAACAGAAATTGATTTTCTTTTGAAAAGTGGGCCACATGTGCAGAAAAAAGCCAGACTTGAATGTGAATATGATACCACCTCATAGCCAGTTAGTTACTGTTTAACATTACACTAGTTTAAATGTTTAGGGTTAGTAAGGATTGTTGTGGTTAGTAGGATAAAAGAATTGTAAACACAAAATTGTAAAGTTAGAAAAATGTCTATATTTTGTAAACTTCTGTTCATCAATAATCCTGAAGAAAGTAACAGAGGTTCTCAAAAAGTATTCAGCAACTTTTATAATAGTAAGAAATGCACAAAATCAGCATATTAGAACGATTTCTGAAGGATCGTGTGACACCGGGTGGCTGTTGAAAATGCTTTGCCACCAAAGGAATAAATTACATTTCAAAATCTGTTGAAAATGAAAAGCAGTTATTGTAATAATATTTTACAAAATGACTGTTTTAATGTATATTTATCAAATAAATATAGCCACGGATGAGCATAAAAGACTTGAATTTATTGTATACGGACAACTAAAAAAGACATTGAGATTAATTCTGCACAATTCGACTATGGACATGTATTAAGAGAGTAAATAGGGTCAATAGATGATGGACTAAATGGCCTACTATTAAAAAGTCTTTTTTCCCTCTTCTTTTTCAGCAATGGCCCATGTACATGGTGGACTACAGCGGAGTGAATGTTCCTGTTCCTGGAAAAGTCAAATATTAATGAACTTTCTTATGGCATACAAAAGACTTCTGCTGTTAAGGGAACTTTTTTTTTTTTAAATCTGACATTTCTGAATGCTAAATTCAGCTTTCTTGAGAGCTGTGGCAGATCCTGCGGCTCGCACGTGGAGATGCCTCTGTGTTCTGGCAGGTACTAGAGAGTGAACTGTGGGATGCAGTTGTTTCTGAATGAAGTGCTAATGATGGGAAAACAGCAGTGAATGAATCTGCCAGTCCTTTACCACTTAGAGGAATAGTACTCACCCTCATGTCAGTCCAAAACGAAAGCTGTTTATTATTTTTTTTGCTAAATGCAAAAATAGAAATCATTTAAAAGTCTTTGTCAGAAACTGATATTAAAGCAATACTTCATCCAAAAATGTAAATCTGCTGCAAATGTACTTAACCTCAGGCCACCCACGATTCATTGAAACAAATTCAGATAAAGAGATGTCATAATGAGTCTTAACAGCTGATAAAAACACATTATTCAGTATACTAGAGTCATGTTGATTATTGTGATGTTTTTATCAGCCGATTTTTCTTCACTGCAGAGGATCCACTGGTGAGCAAGTGATGCTACATTTTGCTAATTCCTTTTGTTCAGAAACAAACTCGCCTGAGGTTCAGTGCATTTTCAGTCAATTTGAATTGTTGAGTAAACTATTCCTTTAAGTGTTCCCCTGGAAGAGTAACAGCATACAGGCTCAGAGCGACATGAGGGGGAGTGAATAAGGACAGAACTATTCCTCCAAGAGATTGTTTGTAAAAGGAGTAGCCGTTATTTGCGTATCAGATGAACTATATTGCTTTGCCACCAGGATTTGATATAGCAGATCCTGGACACAATCATGGTTAAATAACCATCTCATATAGAGCAGTCAGAAGGAGATTTGGGATAAGTTTTTACCCCAAATATGTCTAACCACTGTTCGGATACACAGCCTTGTTTTTTCGCAGCGAGCTCGTACAGTATGTGCATACTGGATAAGAGTCCTGTAGTTACCTGGGCCTCATGCCGCGCAAATGTTTGTATTGTTATTTATTTATTTATTTAAATAAAATAAAAAAACTTGTATATGCAGGGAATGTATTCTACCATGTCTAGTACAGAGCATAACGTACTGAATGACACGACTAATGATGCTAAGCTAGCTACTGTATGTATTCAGAAAGAAACATCTGCTTCAGGTTTCCGTATGTCAAGTTGGACAACCCTAACATGATAGCACTAACTTGTATTCAACCGAGAGACTTTTTGTATTATTTTAGCTTTGTAAGTTACTCTTAAGTTCGTTAAAGTAAGGCAAAGTGAGATATTTGACGGAGAAAACATCATGAATGTATCGTTTGTAAAGGAAAGAATGCTATAATGTTATTATGTAATGACTGTCTCTGGAATCGCCAGTATTTATATGCTGTACCTTAATGCCATTTAGGCCTTTCAAATAAAATGTGTTGCCTTGCGTTTGTGTGATCATGATTAGGGAAAGCCTTAAAATATGTTATCTTGCAGATAAAAACTAGACTGATAGAGAAGAAAAATTAACATTCCATAAACATAAGACCATCATTAGCACCATCTGCTGGGCTAAAGGCAACATCACACATTTTACACCTTTTTACTTTAGTAGTGGTTCTGATTACAGTACAGCATTTCTGTCTCTTAAATACAATTGGAGTAAAATAACCTGTCCTACGTTTAATCTTAAGTTTTTAGTTTAATGCGTTTTATTTTTATGAGGGATGCCAGATTTTATGGAATGATTAAAGTTAAAACCATAGACATATCTATAGTTAAAACATGCATTATTGGCTGATGGCACATTTTTTTACATTTAAATAAAATTTATTTAATTAATTAATTAAGACTCCTGAAAGGGAAGTTCACCCAAAAAGGACAATTCTGTCAGACTCTAATTTAGATCATATTGATGCAAATACAGCTTTCTTCAGAACATAAATTAATTACTTGTATAAAATGTATTTCCCAAAAGCATTTATTAATATTTAGGGAAACCTTGACAGCACACACACACACACGTTTCATAAATTAAGCTCTATAAACAAGCCTAGCTTATTTCAGTTAGTTATTTTGAACAAAATCGATGGTCAATACCTGAAATAAACCTGGCTTATTTGGTTGACCCGTTTTAACAGACCCCTGGTTTTACAGACAGGGTTTAGCTGAAAAATATAGAAAAAATATTGGGCCTAGTTGCGAGCAGAATTTTTTGTATTTGTTCTCACTTTGCCTGAACAGGTATACAGAACATTTAAGCATCCATTTGCAGAGTTGTTCACTTATTTAGCCCCATAGCCATATATATCATAAGTAATAATCGCACATCAATCATTTTGTTTTATGAATAAGCATTTATTAAATGAAAAAGTATTTGGTCACATTCAGTGTGGTTTGAATGAAGTCTGTGTTTACTTGCAGTGATAGTCCCAAAGACAGTTCTTTTCAACTGAGAAGCACAGACGAACATTGCACTTGCTACACAGTGTGTTTGTGTATCCATTATCGCAGTGTCTGCAGCGTCCTCTCTTTGTCTTTACTGGGAAATGTGCAATCATGTCTTTGCGTACATCCACGGGGGGGTGGTCCGATGACCTCTTGGCTGGGGGACTCACATCTGATGAGGACGGTCTCTTCTGAGGATCCAAAGGGCTCCCTGATGTCCCCGTCTTCCCTGAAGATGGTCCCTCTCTCTTGGGTGATGGGTTGTGTGTGTTCACCAGGATGAGAGAGGATGCAAGTTGGGCCTGAAACTGTCTCCTGTTCAGTATCTCTTTCTTAGTCATCTTCAGAGCTATACAGTCCCGCTTGTAAAGGAGCCAGCCGTTAATTACAGCAAGGATGATGGTGTGCCAGAAGATGTAAATGTACCAGCGGTGAGATTTCATGGGGAACTTGTACTTGGCAGCGAATGAGCCCAACAGATCCACACCCCCCATGTGTTTGTTGTAGGTACCAACAATGTAAGGCCTCTCAACATCTATGACGCTTTTAGTGGCTTTGTCCCAGCGTTGAATGTTCTGCACATCACCTGACAGTCCAAGTTCTGATTTTGCTTGCCGTATTTCACCTACACTCCCTTGTTGGTACACATCAAAATCACAGAGCATGCCAGAGATTCCAGTTCTCACCCACAGTTTGAACCCCCGTGGGTGTGGCTTGCCACGCATATATTGATTGATGTTACTGAATCTCCCCTTGAAAGGAATCATCATTTCACCCACAGAGCTGTGTTCTTCAGGTACCACCTGCAGGCATCTCTCCCTAAATGAATTTAGCCATGGTCTGAGTTTCCAGAGTTTGTCCTTCTTTTCCATCTCTGACACAGTTAAATTGTTTATAAAGTGTAATGAAGTCAACAGAGATTGGAATCTGTTCCGGGACATCACATCAGAAACAGGGGTGTACCGAGTGTCTGTCTCCCAATACATACGAACTCCAGACATTTGCATTAGGCCCATCTTCAGGTACATGCCAAGCATCTTCTCAATTTCCTTATTATTGGTGTTCACAGATGTTCCATTTTTTTGCAAGCTGTACTCATTTGTGTTTCTGGTCAGAGTCTCAATCATATCTTCTGTCACAAACTTTTGGAAGTACTCCAGTGGGGTGAGGAGGGAGGTGGCATCATTGGTATGTTTTTTTGGTTGGGGCTTGATGTCCACATCATCATTGGGTGGGCAGTCGATGGGTTGGTGGTTTTCTTTGTCCATTTCACCTACATCTTCATTCTCTGAGTCGCTTGCATCAGTGTCATCCAAGTCCATTTCAAAATCGCTCTCTCCATTTTGGACAGCAGCAATCGCATCCTGCACACTGAATAGATGACCTTTCTGCACTGGTGGCATCCTGAAACTGAAAAGGTTTGGAAAAATGTAATTAAATATGTGAATAACACATATAGGTCTTATATTGTAGCATATAAGCAAAGAACAGACAGGGTAGTAGACCATGTATCAAGGTCTAAGTATTATCCATCAAAGTATTACCATTTTAATGCAAACGCTAATCAAAATTCCCCTACATTCAAACAATGCTGTCTGATTAGCCTATAATGCTCTCTACTTATCATACTAAAAGGGACACATGCATCCCCCCCAGAGAACTAACAGGTTCACATTCAAGACCATTCACACCTGTCCCTAAACAATGCAACAGGCTACCACTCTGACCCAACGTTGGTTTACAACATGGACATAATGGGCCGGATAGGAATTAGATTAAGCCAGGCTAGACCTTTGCTAATTTAGGATTTTAAGAATTTTTTAAAAAGTGTCTTACAAAAATGCATTATCTGTGAGCATTTTAAGACCAAACAATGGCAATAATGTATTTTAAGATATCCCAGTGCAAGCTTTTTCCAGTTTCGACAGCTCTTAACATTTATTTTATTCTAGGACTAGTCTTAAACCCTGGGGGAAACTGGCCCAATAAGCTCTAAATCAAATTTGATGAATGTTTTCTAAAATAACGAAATATGTATATGTTCTAGACATAGTAATAAACACACAAAAAATATTTAAGAAATTTTACTTACTTAAATCTTGACAAATCCAGTCATGCAAAAAAGGAGATCAGCTCAATGCGAAGTTTTCAGGTAGAGTAAGTTCACGACAAGATGACCAGACCTATAAACACTTTTTCTATCCAATAGCATCGTGAGGACAAACAATAGGACCCATTAAATATGTAAATGTGGTTTTGAGGGTAAAAAAAAACATTTGCTGGCCTTTTTTCTTAGAATTGTTAAAAGTGATGTTGTAATTCTGCAACAGTGGGCTTTACAGGGTTAAGCCAGGACTAAGCCTTATTTAAATCAAGGTTTTTAAGAAGCTTCTATAATGCCTTAGAAGAAAAGGTTGCACTCACTCAATACATCACATGGTTGATATTGTGCAGAATATGAATCATTATCATGTTCATGTAACATGTATAGACTTCTATGGACTTAACATATCTCAAAATATGCTAGTAGCATAGTACTTTTTAATTAGTACTAATTATATTCATTAAAGATTGATATCTTATTAAATGGCATGAATATTGTCATGGTGTTCTCAGAGGTTAATTGGAAGTACATTGTAGAGTCAGCTTTGCTTCAACTGTCTGATATTCACTTTAAAGAAGTAAAAAAAAAAGCATTTGGAGTATAAATGTTTGCGTCTAGTGCTAGTGTTCACCAAGGCTGCATATATTTAATCAAATTTAAAAGAAATAGTAAAACTCTAAAATATTAGAACCATTTTCTATAAGTTTTAAAATGTGATTAATTCCTGTGATAGTAAATCTACATTTTTCATTTACATGTAATGCCTTAGAAGAAATCGTTACAGGTGTGCACCGTGAGACAGAGCAAGATAATATTTAGTCTTGACAACATGCATTTTAGTCTGGGACTAGCCTTAAGCCTTGTCTTTGAGACCGAAGGATAGTGTAATAATAACAACACAATTACATAGCACGTACGTAATAAGCACGGTACTTTCTAAAAAGTATAGAGGGACCTTTTAGTTTGTCAACGTTCAAGCTAGCGTATACATATTTTCAAAATAAAAGTCACCAGGCGTGAAGGAATTATTTACCAGGGACATGTTTTAATATTTACGGCTTTGATGTTAACGACACGCAATAGTAGTAAAGGAAGAAGAGTATAGCAACTTAAATAAACATTTTAAAAAACATATTTTTTTATTTTAAACCTGTAAAAAAAATTACGGAAACAGTAAAGCCGTGCTTCCAGAGGAGTGTGTTCTGTGTCCGGCTTCACAATGTGTATCTATGGGAATCTACTAACAGCGACACAAACACACACTGCAGGCGAGGAAGTCACCATAGCGCTACAACCCAGTGCGTACTTATAAAAATAATGTCGAGTGGTGCGTTTTTATTCGAGACTTGACTCCCGCCTGCTACGTAGTTACCGTTGTATCACATACTACTAGTTTATAAGCCCGGTTGCCGTACAGTAAAACACTGAATGGCGAAGAGGAGAGCGAGACGCGGCTAGTCTGAAGCTGCGACTCCAGCAGCCTAACAAGATGATGCGACGTCAGTGGGTTTATGGTCAAATTTGCGGTTAAACAATCGCGTACTGCTAAATAAATCAGTGTAGTTACGATATTAATAGGTCTCTTACTGAGCACGACTAGTAAGCAGGCTAGCTGGATGTAAATTAGGTAAAACCGAAAGGGTGTTGTTGTTGTTGTTAGCTGGGCCAGATCGCATCTTTTAAGATCACCGGCGAGCGCTTGAGATCTTTTCTAACAGACAAAATGGCAACAGGCTCCAGTTTTCATTCCGGAGGAAGTGGATCTAGAAACGGACCGTCATTTGCATCACCGTCGTCTTCCTCGTCTGGAGTGCCGGGGCAGGCTCAGCCGATGGCGGTGGTTTGGGAATGGCAGGATGATCTGGGCTTCTGGAGGCCCTACACCGGACAGGTGAGCAGCTACATCGAGCAGTGTCTCCAGAGAGGAGCCAACACCAACGGCATCTGTCTGGCACAGGCAGACCCCAGCCTGTCTGCGTACATCATCGACATCCCCAACCTCAAACAGTTCCGACAGGACACCGGTGAGTGGGACATCTGGGACATCAGACATCTGTCACCATACTACTGATGATGGAGCATGAACTGTAGTGGTTGATATCGTGCAGAATATGAACCATTATCATGTTCATGTACCATTTATAGACTACTATGGACTTAACATATCTCAAAATATGCTAGCAGCATAGTACTTTTTTATTAGTACTAATTATATTCATTAAAGATTGATATCTTATTAAATGGCATGAATATTGTGAATATGAATATGGTGTTCTCAGAAGTGAATTACATTGTAGAGTCAGCTTTGCTTCAACTGTCTGATATTCATGTTAAAGAAGAAAATAATGCCGTTGGAGTATAAATGTTTGCGTCTAGTGCTAGTGTTCATCAAGGCTGCATATATTTAATCAAATTTAAAAGAAATAGTAAAACTCTAAAATATTAGAACCTTTTTCTATAAGTTTTAAAATGTGATTTATTCCTGTGATAGTAAATCTACATTTTCAGCAGCCATTACTTCAGTCCTCAAAGTCATATGATCCTACAGAAATAATTCTGATAGGTTTTTTAGAAATTACTATATCAGTTTGATGAATACAATGTTAAAAAAATAAATAATGAATGTATTTTGTAAAATAATGAATGTCACTTTTCATAAATGTAATGTGTCTTTGCTCATATTTGCTCATAATTTTATAATATTAAAAGTATTATTTTCCTCGGAAGATAAATAATTAAAGCTATATGCAAAGCGAATACTTGATGCTAATTGTTTATGTAGACCTTTTTTTGCGTTACTACACGTATGAAGTTTCTAAGAACCCAATTAATACCTGTGCTTTAATCTAGATTTTGAAAAACATTTTTTTCGAATAATCTTGGACATGATTACGTTATTGACTACTCCATATACTATGCTATGTGATAATATTACAATTTCTGTACTGTAAGAGACACACTTATTGCTCCATTTGGATTGAGCAAATGTGTTACCAGTTGTCAAGGAAGTGTCTTTATAATCTAAAGAAAGAACGAAGCCTAGTGTGAATCCTGGCTGAAATTCAGTTGCTCTAAATGTATGATATTTATGCTTTATCCCGGATAACAGGTCATTAAACCCTCTGGGTAAAGCTGTGTAGTGCTGCAGTATGACACATAGGCTATATATATATCTATATATATATATATATATATGTGTGTGTGTGTGTGTGTATGTATATATAAAATAGCTTGAGGTGTGTTTACTGGAGATTAGGCTTGTTTTTGGGGATGTTTGAATGGCTTTCGACACCTGTGATCTCTACGGAAAAGAACAGGAAAAATGTGACAAATCTCAGGAAGCAAGCTAACAGATTCTGACAGGATGCACAGCATATTTAGTGGATAAAAACAGCTCTTTTCACATTTGTTTTAAAAGAGAAGCACGTTGTTGTGGTTGAGAAATGTGTAATGTTTTTTTGGAATGATAATGATCTTGTGCCAGTTACTGTGATGAATTAATTTATTTATTTTTCCTTCTTTTTTTGTAGGAAAGATACGTGCTGTGCGGCGATCCCTGTTCCCACAGTCCTCTGCTCTGGGCAGTGGGGTTCTTTGGGACTGGGCCAATGATGAAGGAGGGTGGACGGCGTATGAGATCCGAACCTCCATCTTGCTGGAGCACAGCTACCAGGCAGGGCAGGCCACAGCTGACCTGAGTTCACACGGCTACAACTACATTGTGGACCTCACTGCTCTAGAGCAAGTCAACAAGTCCACCAGCTACAGACGACGTGTCAGGCGGCAAGGTAGTGTACCATATCCCCTCGCTTCCAGTTCGGTTATTCACTCGGGACCAGCCTGTACCTGTCACCAATGCGTGAGCAACAGCAGCACCGCCGGGCCCATGCTGAGTCGGTCACGACATTCTTTCACTGCGGGGCAGGCCAGCCGGCCCAGCCTCCAGCCCCAGCATGGAAGACTTCCTGGAACCAGTTCCTCCTCAGCCTACTCACCCTACCCCAGAAGACCCCTCTCCATGGGAAACTTGTTATGGAATGGTCCGTGGACCACCCCCACCTCGGTGGCTCATACTTCAGGACCACCTCAGGCTTTTGGTCACCATGCAAATGGCTTGAGGTAAGACTACTAGGCCTAATTCAGAAGCTGATAAAATATCACATATTACTTTTTGATTAGTAATATAGAACTTCATTTGAACAACTTTAAATATGTACAACATTCAAATAGTTGTATGTTGGCAAAATATCGTCCTACTCTAACAAACCATACTTCAATGGAAGGCGTATTTTTTAATCAGTTTAAAAAAATTGTCCCTTATGACTGGTTTTGTGGTCCAGACTCTTTACTGAATCGAGGAACCAAATATAGAATTTTTTGTTAAGAGGATTGCTTTATTTTGAAGGACTTTGCACAAGCATGGAAGTCCTCCCACAGAGAAGAGTTTAAAAATACTCAAACGGCTTTTAGTCATAAGGAAACTGAGGTTTGACCCGCAGAGTTTCAGATGTCACAAAAGGTCAAAAGGTTTGATGACATCAGCTACTGTGCTCTTCTCCTTCCTGTCATTGTGTCTCTCCCTGGTGTACTTTGTAGTAACAGATTCTGTGTGACTCCATGTGTAGTAATAAGCATAAACATAATTTTGATTACTTCAAACAGTCGTTTTGAAATGCTCTTTAGTTTAAAAACGGGAAGGAAATATTGTGGTAGCACTTTATTTTATAGACATTTCTGGATGTAGCGTGTACATACTTTGTAATTACTGGGTAATAACTAGGAATTAAAACACAAGTGCTAACATAACATAAACATAAAAGAACAGAACATAAAAGAAGAACTTAGTCTTTTTTTAAAAAGGTGTCTGGTTTTGTCTGTACATCAAGGCAATGGTAAGCAGAGCTTGGTGGTTACACGCATTCTATAAAAATGTTATGTATTCTGCAGAAGAGGAAAAGGAAAAGAAAATGAATGTACAGTCAGATTAGCAACATTTTAACAGCAAAAAAGAGCTGTTGTCTTTAGTCAATAGTGTAGCGATGCATCAAGTCTCTTTCAAACAAAGCAGCTTCCTGTCAGTCAGTTAATTTGTGAAAACTGAAACATGAACCTGAGTGAAATCTGTGGGGAAATCCTCATGGAAATCTCCACATCGCACTCATTTCTATTTGAATGACTGGATTTTGCCCACAAAACTTTTCTGAGCAACAGAAAATGTGACCTGACCTTAAATGATAAAAGAGTTTTCATTTTTGGATGGTTCGTCTTGCATTATATTACTCAGTACTTTCTTGGGTAATTACATTGTACGTTTAACGTTTACACATAAACATAAACTGCAACCAGAATTGTGGTTGCCTAGAAAACTTGCAATGGAAGTAATAAACAACTTCAAGAAAGTAAATATTAAATAAAAGTATGACAGCTTGCTAATTTCTTTTTCTCAGTCTGGACTGATTTTAATGATCATCCTTCCTTTTGTCCCAATACTATAAATGGCTGTTCCTCTATGTAATGGTGTCATATCCTGCCCTCTGTGTGGGTCTTTAGGACATGTGGAGGTGAGGAATTTTGCACTTACCATGCTGACTGAAAGGGGAAGACCCAGGTTTCGTTATTGTTCTCTTCTGGAAAGTTAGGTTAAAAGGAAATGTCTGTTTTTATGTATGCTTCTCTCACTCCTCATTCACACAGTCGACTTACACAAACATCCTGAGCTTGTGAGAACTTCAACTAGTGGACAAAGTACACCTCATGTTATGATCTGCCATGATTATGAAATGAACTGATATAAACCGTCTTAGCTGAAGTCAAAACAAAAGCCACTAGTTTAATAGTAAAGCACGAGCAATGAAAGACTGGACAAAGTTTCTGGACAAAACGTGCAAAACCTATTAGTGTTGCTTGCTGATATGCTCATATATTTAGGGTTTCAGTTTTGTTGCTTAATTCATCTTGCACAGTGCTACACATGGTGGAATGATGGAAATTTTCACTCCCAAGGATCATGAGATTCTCAGGTCATTGTGGGAGTGTTATGAGAGCTGAAATTCCTGTGATTTGAAGTGTCATTACATAGATGAACCACGGGAGAATTGTTAAGAAAACAGAAGCAGACACATCTTAAATGAGGTTTAGATGCTCATGTTTTAAATTTGCCTAAATCAGTGGGATTTACTTTATATTTGTTATTTTGCTGCAATACACATATTTACTGAAATGTTGCTTTTTCAGGTCATGCATCAAATTGATCTTTTAAAAGTTTAAAAGAATTTGTTGGGTTTCATTCTCTTCAGATATGTTTAAACCTTATTCTCCATGTGAGTGGTCGAGATCACTTGAACACCTACCATTAGGAAAAATTCCATTTGTAAACCAAAAATTGTTGATGGAAATATTGTATGACGCTGAATCTTTGTAAACCACTGTTATCAACCTGCAAAAATAATACACACTCACACACACGCAAACACATACAGTGAGGTCAATAAGTATTTGATCACCCTGTGATTTTGCAAGTTCTCTTACTCAGAAATGCATGGCGGGGTCTACAATTTTCAGCATAGGTGGATTTCCACTGTGAGAGACAGAATCTAAAAAGGAAAATCCGGTAATCGCATTGTATGATTTTTTTTTTAACAATTTATTTGGGAATTACTGCATCAAATAAGTATTTGATCAATTGATTATCAGCCACATTTCTGACCCTCAAAGACCTGTTATTTAGCTTTTAAATAGTTCAGCTACACTCTGCTCATGATTCTATATTAGTAGCACCTGTTTGAGGTCGTTAGCTGCAATAAAGACACTTGTACACGCCACAAAATTAGCCAAAGTCTAAGTAGAAACATGGGCAAAGAGCTGTCAAAAGACACAAGAGACAAAATTGCACACTTTTACAAAGCTGGAAAGGGCTAAGGGGCAATTGCCAAGCAGCTTGGTGAAAAAAGAATGGAGCAATTGTCAGAAAATGAAAGAGACTAATGATGACTGTCATTGTCCCTCAGACTGGGGCCCCACGAAAGATCTCTGCTTGTGGGGTATCAATGATGCTAAGAATGGTGAAGAATCAGCCCAGAACTACACGGGAGGAGCTGCTCAATGTCATGAAGAGAGCTGGGACCATCGTTTCCAAGGCTACTATCAGTAATACACTAAGACGTCATGGTTTCAAATCTTGCATCACATGGAAGGTTCTCCTGCTTAAGTCAGTCCATGTCTAGGCCCATCCAAAGTTTCCCAGGGACCATCTCGATGATCCAGAGGAGTTATGGGAGAAGGTCCTGTGGTCAGATGAGACCAAAGAAGAATGAGTATCACCCCAATAATACCACACCTACAGTGAAGCATGGGGCTGTGTGTTTTTCTGCACAGGGGACAGGACGACTATCAAGCATATCAAGGTTCTGGAGTGGCCTAGCTAGTCTTCAGGACCTAAATCCAATTGAAAATCTTTGTAATGAGCTGAAACTCTCTGTTTCTCAGCGACAGCCCCAAAACCTGACAGATCTAGAGAAGATCTGTGTGGAGGAGTGGGTCAAAATCCCTCCTGCAGTGTGTGCAAACCTGGTGAAGAACTAAAGGAACCGTTTGACCTCTGTAATTGTTAACAAAGGCTTCTGTACCAAATATTACATTGTTTTTGACTCAAATGATCAAATACTTATTTGACACAGTAATTCACAAATAAATTGTTAAAAAAAATCATACAATGTGATTTCTGGATTTTTCTTTTTAGATTCTGTCTCTCACAGTGGAAATGCAACTATGCTGAAAATTTTAGACCCCTCCATGATTTCTGAGTAAGAGAACTTGCAAAATCACAGGGTGATCAAATACCTATTGACCTCACTGTATGTGTATGTATGTATAATATATAATGTGTGTGATTTTAAACTGTAATAATATTTCACAATATTTATTTAGATAACTTCAAAATAGCCTTGGTGTTCATAAAAGAATTCTTTGAAAATTATTTTGAATGTTGAAAACATTTGCACTGCTTAATGCTTTTGTGGCAACTGATACATTTATTTGAAACAGACACCTTTTGAAATATGATGTCTTTACTGATCAATTTAATGCATCCTTGCTGAATAATAGTAAATTGCTTCTAGAAATTCTCACTGACCCTAAGCCTTTGAAAGGTGGTGAATTTTTAAAGTACATATCAAATGGCATAGCCTGAATTACACCATGACAGCCTGAGAAAGCTGGGGAATTTCCTTGGGACACATCTTGCTTTCATTTCATCTTTATTAGGTCATCAACAAGAATCTCAACTAACTCGATTCCCTGTATCTTTTTTATCATAAAAAGAACATGACACAGCTTCCGTAACAGGAGTGGAGGCCATTGTGAAAAGCTCTTGTTCTCATGCATTAATGCAGTAAAGTATATCTGTTTTTGTCTCCACAGCGTTCCAACCATCCCTCTACACATGAACGGATCCAGTAATGTGAACTCTGCACTGGCAGGTACAGCACTCACCCGTCACACACGCCACACCAGAGAAAAATCCTTCCAGTGATGCACTGAGCTCTTCTTCTCCTCATCCCCTGCAAGTAGCAGCTGAACTGTTTCTTGGGAGTGTCAGTATGAACCACACAGACGTTTCCCAGAGCAGCGATAGTCAGTGAAGTTAGTTTTGGCATTCTTCAATGAATGTGTCACAAGTCTATTCATGCCTCAGACTTGCGGTATATTGGTTCCACCTTGAAGTTTTTGTCTTACATCAGCTGCTTGTCACAAATCAGTTTACGACATTAGTGGCTTCATTGAGTCACCAGTTTGTGGGTTTTGAGTTGGTGTGCTTTGAAAGAGCTCGCCTTTCACGAGTTTCAAGCTAATGGTGCGTGTCTGGGGATGTTGGATATCTGTTGTTCTCGTATCTGACAGCTGCTGCAGTAAGATAAATGAGGCATTCGGGGAATGGATAGACAGATCTGGGACATTGTGACATTTCCAATGTAATTTTCACTAGACTGTAGGTGGCGTGATCAGTGCAAACATTTAGATAAATTAATCAACTGAGGTTAGCACAGGATTTTTGTGGAACCACATGAAAGTGAGGAAAAGACTGAACGATCCCTTAAATATTTTGTGAGGTATTGTGAATGTAACTAAGGGATGCGCAAAATTACGATTGATTATCTTTATAATCGGTTTGTTGGTTGATTGCCTGAATTGTGAATCGTCTTAATGTACTGTATAAGTATGCTAATTTGGGTCCATCTGACACCAATTAGTTGCTTTTCATAACATGGGTTTCACAACAAAATAGTTCAACTTTAGGGTGCAGTTTCCCAAACAGGGTTTAAGACTAGTCCTAGATTAAAATAAATGTTAAGAG
>JAUCNO010000795.1:17715396-17730763 GCA_032353835.1 Enteromius viviparus | reverse complement strand
AACAATTTAAAAACAACAAAATATTACAAAATAACATTGCATTTTCCCAAACAGGGTTTAAGACTAGTCCTAGATTAAAATAAATGTTAAGAGCTGTTTAAACTTGAAAAAGCTTGCACTGAGATATCTTAAAATACATCATTGCCCTTGTTTGGTCCTAAAATGCTCACAGATAATGCATTTTTTCTAAAAATTCTTAAATGTCCTAAATTAGCAAAGGTCTAGTCCTGGCTTAATCTAATTTTCTAACTGGGAAACCAGCCCCAAGTTTTGCTCTTTTAAAAAAATGCTTGTATCCAGGTGTTTCTAAATGCGTTGATGAGTTTAAAACCCTGCGCTGCTTTCATGTTGTTTGTGATGCATCAGGAAGCTATCGCTTTCCATGCTGGTCTGTTATTATGGTGTAATGGATTTCAAATGTCCTGAATGTTACTTAAAAGCAGCTTGATTTATGGTTTGTAACTTGTCACATGTCAATCAGATGGTCTTTTCCTGTCAACGTGGACCAGACTTTATGCAAATAGCCCCTCTGGAGACGGTTAGGTAGTGTCTGAAGTGCATTAGGTTCTGTGTACTGCATCTAGATAAGTATCAAAAGCAGGTAGGATTGTAGTCAGCATCTATAGTTTTTATTGTTTCCTCTGCAGTAAGTAGGAGCCTAAACTTTTCTTGACCTCATCAGAGCATGCCTCACTTGTGGTTGGCCTCTCCACTCTTGGCTCATTACTCTTCCTTTCCTTCACTCCTCCTCCTCCCTTCCTCCTGCATGTCTCCACATGGCCTCTGGTCGTTCCAGGCATGGCTTCCATTTTGATGTCAGCTGCAGGACTGGGAGTTTGCTTCTTGACCGCCCCCTTCTCCCAGAGTGGCTCCAGCAGGCCTACCAAAAGCCAGCCCAGCTCCGTTAAGAGGGCAAAGAGACAGTCCAGGACAGGTAGTTAAGCACCGCCAACCAGCTCGACCGAACCTGCCCTCCACTGGCCTGCAAACTGCTGCCTCTCCTGTCCTTTTTTAATTGCTGTTTTTCTCATCCTACTTTCCGTTTCTATTTTTCTCAAAGGGTTTGGTACTTCAGCTTCCTTCTGACATGCTCCTTCTGGCCATTGCAACATGTTTATGTTTTGCTGTTTATCGCTTGCTTCGGCTGCCATGTTTTCACCCATTTCATGTTAATGTTGTCATGGTCACGCTGTCTTGCTTCCATTCTCCCGATCACATAATGAATGCACCATTGATGGTATTCGGCTTGACACCTGCCTGCTCACCTGTGGGACACTGCAGACAGATGTCTGCTGGGGGGTTTATGGAATGACAATTGTTCACTGGTCTGTTTTTTTTTCTTCTTCTCTAACCCTACATAACCTGTGTGGTTGTTAATGCCATTTATTTTAACGTCTTTAATACAGAAGATGGATATTAGGTTCAGACTGACACTCACAAGCAATGTTAGTTTACTGCTTTAATATCAGCTTATTAAAACATCCTAAACACATTTTCTGTTGTCTGACAACTCTAAAAACTAACACGAGATGTGTAATCTGAAAATTGTGTGCTTTGATATGGTATGTAAAAGGCTGATGAGTATCAAAAATTGAGAATAGTTCACCAGAAATTAAAATGGTCGTCATTTACTCTCCCTCATGATGTTCCAAACCTGTGTGAGCTTCTTTCTTATGTTGAACATAAAATGAATATATTTTGAGGAATGCTGGTAATCTTATGATCTCCATTGCCTTTCATAGGATTTCTTTCCCTACTCTTGGAAGTTAGTGGGAGATCTAAAACTGTTTATCTTTTGTGCTTAACATAAGAAAAAAATGTACACCGTTTTGGAGCAACATAGATGTGACTATTCCTTTAAGAGAAAACATATAACTGATATTTCTGACTCTAAATTCTGATTGGTTGAGCCAACTTCAGCTTCATGTATAATGGCTGATACATGCACGTTATTTACATAAAGTCATTTTAAATTCTACTGTTATTTAGCGAATTGTTTATTATTATTATTAGTAGTAGTAGTTGTAGCAGTAGTAGTAGCAATATGTTTAATTATAAAATGTAATAATTTATTTAGTTTAAGAGCAAAACAGCTTGAATTTGACTGGCGACACTTTACAATAAGGTTCCATTAATTAGTTATTATTAGTAAACCGATTAGCTAAAAAAAAAACTTTGTGAAACTATATTTCACTGCTTTTACAAATGATCACAAAGTTTCTTGAGCAAATGGAAAAGTTTTGTGAGTGAGCGTAAAAAGCATTGAAATATTCTTTTTCCTCCCATGTCACATTTTTTCCTCATCACATTATCCCCTTATAGGGATTGATGCGCAAAAAATAAAGAGTTTTTAATTGGTTTTGCTTAAACTTTCTTGGGGAAAATTCTAATAAGCTTGTGTTTACATGAGCTTTATATGTCAGCTTATAACCAGTGTGCCATAATGCTTAAAAATGCTCTCATTAGGGCACACACTGATTCAGCAAGTCTAAAGCAGGAAGTACGCTGGAAACGGATGTCATAGCATGTCTCACTGCTTCCTTTCAAAACACATTTCCATAATGTATTTGACCATTAAGAAACGAAAACAGACAAATACAGGAGCAGTTTCTTTTCAAATAAACTTTAAGTGTCTGCATAACAAGTAGTCAAAGTGTTTATTACTATGAATATTAAATTATAGATTTACATTTAAAAATTGACTTTAGAGAGCACTTAATATTGTAAAGGGAAGATATTTGGATGTTAAATGAAACTTTTGTTTTAATTTTGGAGGTACACATTGATTATTTAGTTTAGTTTTACGCCAGTTTTTGGACTCCTGTAGGTTACGGTCTGTCTTATTTATGTTCCTAGCACAAGCTCAGAAACCAGAAGAAGTCATTAAGAAATACATGGAGGAAGTGCCTGTGGTCCCAGATGAGGTATATTTAAAGAAACCTTGTTGTACTAGCATAAATGGGTGAATTTCACAGGTCTTATTTTACACCATAATTAAATGGAATGAAATATTTCACTTAAAGAAAATCGTTTCCATTTCTGGAAAATCTTTACATTTATTTTCATGGAGTTTATGCAGTTTTTCCTTACTAACGATGCAAGAAATCGTAATAGTTCCAAAGCACAACATGACCTGTATATATTTTTATGCCATTCACCCATACGTTTAATGTTTCTTCTGGAAATATTATCCATGCCTTGCCCTGTGAGATATGTGTGCTTTCAGGACTGTATTATCTGTATGGAGCGGCTGTCCTGCCCGTCTGGTTATGAGGTCCCAGCTGAGTGCTCTCAGTCTCTGCAGCCCAACACTGTGGGCAAACTCACCAAATGTGGTCACACTTTCCACATGCTCTGCATGCTGGCCATGTACAACAATGGAACCAAGGTGTGCGATTCCTTACCAACACTTCTAACTGACACCGATTTGGAAGCTAAACGAATAAAGCTGGGATTTTACTTGTATGTCATGCTATTGTAGGGTAGCTCCAGGATTCATTATAGATATGCTTAAAATAGATATGTAACGTGAGCTGGGAGTAAATGAAGTTCAAAATCAAATTTGACATTTTTAAATGTAATATACCTTTTAAAGTATTCAAATATTCTATATCGTTCAAAAGCCAGGGGTCTTTTTGGAAAGCAGGCTTACTACGGCCACATTTATCAAGTTTTATTTTTGGATAAAAACATTCAGAACCGTTTTTTTTTTTTTTTCATTTGTCAATCACTTTTAACAGTAAATCTGTTAATTTAATAGTGATAGTGAATCCTTGTCAAATAAAAGTTTTATCTTATGACTAAACTAAACGAACTAAACGACTTCCTGACCACCAAATAAAAACATAAATGTTCTAAATAATTTAAGAATATTTTCATGTAAACTATTCCTTTTATTTTCTCCCACTTCTCGTTACACCACAGGATGGGAGTCTTCAGTGCCCCTCGTGTAAGACAATCTACGGAGAAAAGACCGGCACCCAACCCAAGGGCAAGATGGAGATTTACAGTATCCCTCAGTCCTTGCCTGGACACCCAGACTGCGGCACTATACAAATCATTTACAACATCCCGCCAGGAATACAGGTCTGACTTGGCAAGCTGATGTAGTTCTGTACTGTTTCATATTTATTTGCACCATAATTGAAGCATATTCTTAACAATAACCTCTATAGAAGAGGTAAATAAATAAACCGAACGAAGTGCTAGAGGTCGACACGAACCAGCCAAATGTAGACTGCGTTTGTTACGGGCATAACTGACTCATTCCTTTGTGTGGAAATGGTTTTGTCCTTGCCTCGGCCCGCGCTAAGCACTCATCATCTTAATGCACTCTTTGTCTGCAGGGTCCTGAGCACCCAAACCCAGGGCAGCCGTATACATGCAGAGGATTCCCTCGCTTCTGTTTCCTTCCTGACAATGACAAAGGAAGAAAGGTAATGGAGGGAATTGACCCAGTTCAAATAAAGATTTATGTTGTGCTCATTTGTCAGAATATTGAATCGCTAGTACCTTTCACACGTTAAACCTGTTAAATTACCGTTCAGTGGCTGAATCAACTGTTCCAGTATTACGTGTTACTCACGCAAGCATTGGCTTTTGGTGCTGCTATTCACACGCTGACACCAACATGCCATTAAAATGTCGTTGTATGTAAACATATAGCAGGCTACTGCTAGTTTAAACAAAAAAAGAATGGGCAGCTGCTGGAGATATACAGCTCACTGCACATAACTAATGGTGTGGCCACATACAAAAGGTCCATGGTTTTTATTCAGGTACTGAACCAGGCATTGTTAGCAGGTCCCATTCACACAGAAGGCACTCTACCAAATTTCCGGCAATTTTTTTCGGGACCAACGTGCAGTGTGAAAGGGGTCCAAGGCATATGAATGTACACTTAATGTGCTGTTTAAAAGGGATTTTAATTCTGTCATGGTCGGTGTGCAGTTGAACAAGTGGACAAATTGCTTTAAACGTTCATTATAGATCTCACCTTCTCAAACACAACTTGATTGGTCAATTATGTGCAATTCCTGTATGTTATTGGTCAAACGACTTTGGATATTTTAGGCAATATAAATATAAATGGCACATACGGCCACCCTATCCAAACACATAATGAATTTAACAATTTCAACTACACAGTTCAACTACAAAGCTCTTGGATTCCATCAAAAATATCATCATCTGTTTTCTGAAGATGAACAAAAGTCTTACAGGTTTGGATTGACATGAAGGTGTGTAATTAATGACAGAATTTTCAGGTTTGTGTGAACTTTGAAGCATGAAAATGTTGATTACTTTCAATGAATGAACACAAGTTTGCTAGTCTAATAAAAAAATTGCATATACAAAATCAAAAACATCTTTGTTATTCAGCCCTGTAATAGTTGAGCTAGATGTATCAGTAAAACTGTCTGAAAGCATCCTAACCTTAAACAAGGTTGAACCTTTAAAGGAATGTTTCAACCCCAGCATTTATTGATTGCCAATAACCACCGAACTTATTTTCTTGTTTTTGTAACCTTTGACTTAAATTCAGTTCCATGAACAGCACGTGATTTCTCTGGCTAGAAAAATAAATCACTCCATACTGCAGAGAAATGCGGTCTGTATTGGCTCAGGACCAGGTCTTGCTCAGCATTTATGTTTAATGTTGATCTGTGCTCATTTTTGCGTTTCCCTCTCAAAGCAAACCCCGAACTGTGTTTACTTTAAAACTGAGGGTCCTGTTCATCTCCTACTGTCTCTAGGTTCTGGAGCTGCTGAAAGTGGCGTGGACACGGCGCCTCATCTTCACCGTGGGCACTTCCAGCACCACAGGGGAGCCAGACACAGTCATATGGAACGAGATCCACCATAAGACAGAGATGATGTCCAACGTCTCCGGCCACGGCTACCCAGACCCCAACTACCTGGACAATGTGCTCTCAGAACTGGCGTCACAGGGCGTGACAGAGGACTGCCTAAAACGGGATACTCCGAGCCAAGGGGCTCAAGGTTCAGCTATGTGAACCGGACCGTCCCATCTACCGTAGATCGAATAAAACTAGAGTTGCGCTGTTGGTTGGATGTATGCGAATGTGGTTGAACGCAACTTCCCTCATCCGTTTCCGCTCTTCGGCTGAGTCTAGAATATTAACGCACACGCGGGGGGGTTCGTGGTCATCTTAACTTTCACCGAATTGTAAGGCAGCTACAGATGGTTCTACAGGAATAGCTCAGCGTAATGTTTTAGATTGATGAGGGTGAACGAATCTCGTGCCAGGAGGAAACGTGCCAATTTAGGCATCCATCTCAGCACATGATTCATCATAGGGGCGTTGATGTCCTTCCTGACGTACTAAATTACAGTAGGGCATCTGCGACTATGATCATTGTACTATTGCTGGGAATCAAGCATACAATGTTTCCTTCAAAGCAGTACGAAAACAGTAAAAATTGCACATCAATGCAAGTCATAGATCTTTAATAGTACTGTAAAATGTACTGCTTCAGAAATGAAAGGCACTTTTACAGAATCTGCAGCTTTTAAATGACATCATTTTATGTTTTTATTTTAGTTTCCGAGTTAGATCGGTGATGGTGTTCACTTGCTGCTATTACTTTTTCTTTTAGTTTTTTTATTTAGTTTACAATCATGAGGGACTTAAAGTGATAGTCCACCTAGAAATGTAAATTCTGTCATCATTTACTCACTCAATCGTGATTTTGAATTTAGAAGGCAAAAGATATGTTGTTAACCAATTGGTTTTTATTCCCATTGACTTACAGTACAGGAATTACAATGTAATCCAATGGGAACCAAAACTGTTTTGGTTAGCAACATTCTTTAAAATATCTTCTTTTTTGTCCCACAGAACGTCATGCAGGTTTGAAACGACACAAGGTTGAGTGATGGCAAAATTTAATCATTTTTTTTCTCCGTGAACTGTCTCGATTCCACTTAATACATTTTTATTGCAACGAGCCCCTTTTTTAAGCATACGTTAATGAATTTTATCTATTTAAAAAAAATGCAAGACTTTCAAACAGCTCGGCAACACTACGTAATGTTGTTTAAAAAAACATCAACACTTATTTAATTGTAGTCCAAATCCTGAAAATAGGTGTAGAGACGCAATTCCAGCGTTATCATTGAGTTGCAGTATTAGATGGTGCCACAGAGACAATCAGCAGTGTTTAAGAAATAGTTCATTACCACTGCGAGTCTGCAGACATTCATTCATTCGTTCATCATCTCATATTCTGTGATATGGGATATTTGGTTTTACAATGTATGCAACTGTATATATAAATATATATTCAACTTCTAATCAGCAATAAACATTACTCCATATAATGACACTCTTTGGTTTGTTATTTGTTCACAGTTATGAAATACTGTATTCCTCCAGGCATCGTCAGGCATTTGGTTGCAGCAAAAACTAAATGAAAGACACCGAAGTCGGCAGCAATACCAAGAAAAGATCACATTTCACCAAAAAAAGGAAAATAAACCATACCGTACCATAAATACTGTATCATGAATATTTTCCCTGTTTATTATATATATATATAAATATATATAAGAAATTAATACTAAATACACAAGGGCATATTAAATAAAAAAAAAGATTTCTGTCATATTTTATTATTCTGAATTTTCAATTCATCAAATAATCCTGAAAAAAAAAAGGTGGTTTCCACAAACAAACCAGCAGTTTTCAGCATGATAATAATTACAAAGACTGCAATAATGGCTGCTGAACATCAGCTTTATCATCAGAATAATAAATTCCTATTTAAAATATGAAATGAAAATATTAATCACTCCAAGGCATTCGTAGTAACAATAATTGACAAAAAATTAATTGACTCGGCTAAATCATTCTAATTATAAAAAGGTAGTTCCTATTTAAAATACATTAAAACAGAAAACAGCAGATCAAGAGATTTCATTTAAGAACATTAACAATGTTAGGGTATATGTGCTCATTTACCTTGCAAACGTTGTTGACAAGCATTTAACCTTTCACCACAATACCTAATACGTATACCTGATTTTCGTATTTGTAATGTGAATGAAGTCTTCCAGCTGGAGTGTAGCGTTCTGTCAGTAGAGGACAGTGTTGCTCTATGAGACTGCAGGACATCTTCATCACATGCTTTATAAAGACGAACGCTTTTCACAGATCGTTGCAGAGTGACAATCTTCTCTTCTTCCCTCGTGAGATGAAAGCTGAAAACTGTCACAGTCACAGAAAATCATTGTGTTACCCATCATATCGTTTTAAACAGAACATTTCTAACTAAAACTTTTAACTTCTTAGCACCTATATCTGATTTGCTCTGTTTTGGAAGTAACTGCGCCTCACAAAACGGTTGCGGACTTGCCAAGCGATTCATTTTACTGTGTAAATTGCCAAAATAAACCGACTTTGAAAAACATAGCGAATACATAAGAGGACTTTGATTGTAATAAATCGCTGCTAAGGGACAATGCTGTAAGCAAATGTGAAGATCAAACAAGATGAACGATTCCTAAGGACACTTCTTGTTCTTCTCCTTTGAAATCTCTTGAGTACTGCTTGAGGCGACGATATCCAAACCTTCGCAAAATAAGTGTTTTTATGACGTTTTTAGCCGCTTAGAACTTCTGCATTTGATCTTTATGCACATTACAGTTAGTCGAATATTGAGTGTTTGGAAAATTAATTCACTTTTTTAGTTGTCGGACGTTAAAAGAATATGCTAATGTTAATTAAGCAAGATAACGTGTCCATACACTTAAAAACAAATCTGATGTAGGATTGACTTTAAAACTATTTTTTTACTCAAAAATGTTAGTAAATGTCACAAACAATTACAAAGACATAGCAAGTAACGCATTGAATCACATGTAGCCTTTTGAAGTAGAAAGACTGAAATGGCTTGTAAAATGTGCTTCCAGTATTTTTTTTATAAGGTTAAACTTTTTTACACTGTATTATGAAGTGAGGTCCGAAATAACACTAAATATTATTGACTTTCTTATGGATCTCCTTTAAAATAGGTAACAGAATTTCTTGTTGGGATGAATTGCGCCTTTAGGTTTCCAAATACTTTTTGGACCTACAGTATGGCCTTTGAAACGAATGAAAATATGATGTAGATCAATCAATACTTTGAGAAGATCTCCTTAAAATGTGGTTCTACACCGAACAAATACTCTAAGCACAACACTTCTCATGCCAACTCATTTTGGAATTGATTTACTGCCTGTTTATTGTGTTCCCTTCCTCTGTATGCATGAGAAATCCTCTCTTTTGCTTATGAAAGCTCTCCCACTTTCTCCCTCCCTCCCTCCCTTTTTTCTTCATAACTGGTAATGAGACCCTCTCTGACTCCATCTTATTAGGAAACATCTATGCTGTTTGTTGTGCGTAATTAAAACGAGGAGCGAAGGGTGCTGTGATGAATTTCCTCCACTGAAGTGTGTCCCGCTGCATGCCCACAGGCTCATCTTCTCCTAAAATGGGCACTTGCAGAAGTTTTTGAAAGAAATTAAAGAATATTATTCAGCCATATACTTGTTTTATTGCTGGTTCTTGAGATCTCAAATTAAGGAAATAGATAAAAAGGTCCAATGTTTAATTTGAAGTTACATTAATGATTGTAGAGCTATTGTTTGCTTTACTGGTGCTGTAATGTACTTTAATGTGGGTTTCTTCATGCATAGCCAATATGTTTTGACCATGGGTCTTGTTTTATTTTAAAATTAAGTAGTACAAATTTGTTGGCTGTGACACTGTGAAATGCAAATGGGCTGGCACATGAATATTAATTAAGTGCACAAAAAGGAACAGTTCATTACGTAAAAATGTGTGCAGTCAAAGGTGTTGTTTTTAACTTTATATATGAGAAAATAACATGGCCTTTTACATTTTACTTGTCCTTGAGTGCCTTGGCCTTGATATTTACAAGTTGAACTTATCTCCATTTCAAAGTGCACCTTGATATGAAAAATGAACACAAAATTAATTGTTTTCATAAATGTAAGCATCATATCTATAGAAGAGTATTATAGGGTATTTTCAAAGTATATTTGTTTGCTAATTTTTAACTTAAAAGTGCATGCTTTGAAAGCTTGTAAAAGGTAATCGCAACTTTTTAGACAACTTTATCTAAACTTTAAACAATTCCACAATTACAAGAAAAGATTGTTTAATATAAACTCACAAATGAGAGAAAACAGACAGAAAAACAAACAAACAAATACAAAAACATAACAAAACAACTCCATTACCATTTATTCTGTGGCTAAAACAAACTCAGAATTCAGAAAAAAGTAAGAATTGTGAGATGTAATATAATTTTATACATTATAATTTTAATATACAAAATTATAAATTGAGTTTTGGTGAAGAGGTGTGTGAAACGTGTAGGCTACATGAGATTAAGACTCAGGTTTCTATAAAAAGATTCTTTCTTTATCATTATTTTTAATTAAACGTTATATTAACTTTTTGTTTTTAAAGGACTACAATATTACACATAATACATAAAAAAACAAAAATTCTAAAATGCTAAATATACAGCCAGGGGTGGGATAAACCTTTCATTTTAGGGGATATTAGTAACAGCAAAATAAAACATACATACCTATAGCACAAAGAAAAAGTTCAATAAAAGAAATAAAAGATTTATAAATCTGAAACCAAGTTTCAGTCAACATATTACAAAAACTTCAAAATCAATATAACTTTTATAGATACGTAATATATAACAATATTATACAATATAACATTTATTTTATTTTACTCTAATGTATGACGTTGATTTAAGTCAGTTCGTCTTAACTAATTTCAAAGAAGGCCGGCTCTGTAAATATGCTAATTACATAACGTCATAGTTATTTACGTCTGAAGAATTATTACCTACGGCATACTGACGGTGGAAAGAGTTGATGTCGAAGAAAATACTGAAAATCCTAATCTCTAACATCAGTGTAATGAGTTTAGTTAATAACTTGTAACTTAGTTAATTCAGTGTGATTTTGCTCGTCCACATCGATAGATGGCAGTGCACGATCTAACACCACGGATTAACGGAAGACAAACGTCAGGTAAAAAAAAAATTAATGAATGCATTTTTAATGGCGTATAAATATAAAGTGAAATTACACAGTGATTAAAGGGAGAAGTGGTTCTTGCGGACCGATTCAAATGCTGTGATATTTGATTATGATGTCACCTGCTACAGTAAGTTATTGGATGATCTTTGGGTCAGTGGTTAGATCAATAACGTTAGATCAGTAATCGACTAACAAAGTTGGGTCTTTAAAAAATTTGAGGTTCTGGTCTGCCCCAGTAGACATTTTTTAAGACTTTTTTGTAATGATCCGAAATTGCGTAGTAGATTGCATTTTGTTTCACTAGATCGAAAAGCGAGCCGTAAAAAAGCAATGAATTGGAGCGATACATTGGAAATGGCAAGTGTCGCTTTCCACCACAGATGAGAACCACAAGGAAACACTCCGTTAAACATCAAAAATGACAAATACTAGCAGATCGCCACACACTTTATGAATTGAGAGCCATGTGGACAAAATCGCCCCCAAAGTAGCATAAGTTTGGGGTCAGTAAGATTGATTGATTATTCATTTAAGCTCACTAATTCATTTTTATTTTATTTTGATCAAAATATAGGTAAAACAGTAATATTGTGATATAATATTCCAATTCAAAATCATTTCTTTTTGCTGGTTTGGAGCAATTGTAATTACCTAAAAACTTTTATGTGGAATGACTTCTTTAGAGTTTTTGTTGAGAAGAACTTTTATATGATATAAAAATGCTTTGTAACATTATAATGGTCTTTTTTCCCTTTCATGTGTCCTGGCTTAATAAAAGTATCAAATTTGATCAAAAAGAAAGAAAAAATCTTACTGACCTCAAACTTTTGAAAAGCGCTGGATTTTTAACAAGCTTTTGGAGGGTGTTTTGTCATTTCAACACTTTAAGCTGATAGATAATCTAGTTAGATATAATGGATAGTCTTTCTTTGATCATGACCAGGCAGGAAAGATGAAATGGGAGTGTGTTTCTAACAGGTAACCAGGACAAAACATAGATCATCATGCTGCAACATTACTTGTTCTGGTGAAATATTAATTTGTCAGTATGTGTGTTTTGAAGAACCTGCCTAACTTGATGCATTAAACCAAGATCCCAGAAAAGGATGAGCATTAATCTGTGACATGCAGTGGTCTGAAGTCAAACTAAACTCCAGCCCATCTATCTCATGAGCTCAGTGGCAGTCTCAGCCGCTGTGCCATTACTCAGTGTGTCACATTTCATCTGGAGGTGTTGACACTCCACTCACCCAAACGGCTGATCACACACAGTGTGTTCACAATTCCTGCGGGCTAATTGCACATTTCGCAGTGGCCCTGGTCCTGGACTATGGAAATTCACTATCTTTCTCTTAGTCACGCCACTTTTACCATCAGCTAATGAATGCAGGCTCCATTGTCTCTCAAAGTTTGATGAGATGACATGTAATTAATTGTGAGCTGTGCAGAATGCAGCTCAGAGGGTTTTTGATGTCTTAGGGTGCTGATTCTCTTGTATTGTATAATTTTCCCTTTTTTTTATGGGAGCACTTCATGAAACCCACACTGAAGGATATTTCAGAATGGCTGACCTGAAAAATTAGGCTGAGGCTGAAAATCAACATGAAATCATAAATGGCCATATTTACTTGAAAGTCATGCTGCGCAAGAGTCATCGGGGGATATTATTGCAAACATGTTGCCGTTTGTAGTCTTTGATCATCTATAATAATTTTCTACACCTCTGAAATGATTTCCTTTTTTAATGATTTCACCAAGTCCGGCTGTTTTCCCTTCTCTCTTCTCTTTCCTGGTATGCAATGCCCACTTTTCACAATGTAATAATCGAATTAGCCAAACTATCAGAAAGTGTGCATAGTAGACATGTAGTTGCAAATGAATGAGAATTAGTTGTAGTTATAAAGTTACTTATAGTTAGTAGAATGTCTAAAGTGGACTATCAAAATAAAGTATAAGCGGTACTTGGTTGTTAAGGTTAGGTACTGGGTAGATAGGGGATGGGTATAGAATAAGGTCCCATAAAATAAGACATTATAACATGAAGTAATAACATTTTAAAATATAAAAAATTAGAAATCAGTTATTTTAATTAGTAATTATATTTTACTAATACTGTTTTTACTTATTTTTGATCAAATAAAGGTAGCATGTTCTAACAAAAAGAAATTCGATTCAGACCTAGTTTTCTTGTGATGCCATCAGTCCAAGGCTCATCGTTGCTGGTAATTAATAACATTTACCGCTCTAGTGAATAACTGAAAATCTGTACACCCACAAATCTACATCCATCAGTATGACCACAATCTGAATGGTCTTTATTGCCAAATTAATGTGGTTGTACACGTACAAAAGAATTTGTCTTGACGTACACGCAATTTGTGTCTCTGCCAGCCGAGCAGCTGCCCTTGACATGAAGAGGATCGCTAAAATGCGATTCTGTTAGTTTTTGCTGTGTATCTGTATTTGACCATTCAGGTGGCTGTCTGCTCTCCCATTGGTATTTGCTGCAGGTGCTTATTTGCATAAAGTAAAGCTCACCTTTGTCACATCACCAGGGGTGTGTG
The DNA here is from genome assembly GCA_032353835.1 of Enteromius viviparus. Taxonomy (NCBI): domain Eukaryota; kingdom Metazoa; phylum Chordata; class Actinopteri; order Cypriniformes; family Cyprinidae; genus Enteromius; species Enteromius viviparus. The sequence goes on along the minus strand of JAUCNO010000795.1, from coordinate 17,717,101 downwards.
TCAGCATGTTGCTGGAAAGTGCCAACTCTTGTTGAAAAATGAAAGACTTTGGGTCAGTGTACAGCTGCAAACCGCTGTCAGTGTAAACGCCACTTTAGAGATAAATTAATAATGCACTCTTGCTCGCCATCGGCACTTAAAATTCAACGCACATGTGCGCTGCTGCATTAGCATATATGCTCTTTATTGATGCATGCCATCTGATTTTTGAAACCTTTGGTGCGATGGACGGCAGTTTACAGATGTTTTAACAAGTTGTTGTTATTTGTGTAGTAACACAAATATCCTCCGGCTACGGATTGGAATATTCTGTCTGCTTGCGTGTCTTCTTGCCTCAGGTTGCTATTAACCTGATTTACACAAGTCCTGTTAGATTGAGCTAAGGGCTCTCATGGTGGGATCTTCTTATTCCTGAAGCCATCCGTCAAATTGCCTATCGATCCCTGGCATTTGGAAATTGGGCGGGTTTCTGTATTCCGGACGCAGGCATTCTCTTGTTTCTCTGCTTTAATGGAGAAAAGTAAGAGACTGGGATCTTTACAATGACAATGATGGAGAGCAGCTGTGATCAGCGGTTAGTTTAAATTGACAGTAGTGATTGGTGGCCTTCTCTCAGACTAAAATGAGCCCTGTTCAAAACTCCACTGTGGCAGTCCCGTTTGATCCGCATATATGATGCATCTAAGATTATTAATGGCATTCATATGGGCAGGCATTGTTTATTCAGTCCGGGAGCACGGGTGAGACTGTTTAAAGCAGGCTTCTGTCTTCAATGGCTCTGTCCTTCGTGCCAGAGCAGTCCATTGAGTTTCTGTCTGCATGAAGATGAAACGGTAATAATGACAGCTCCCATCAATACGTTGCCCTTCAGCAAGCGGTGATGGATGAGTAGCAATATTCCGTATAATTGAGAGCTGTTACCTGGTTTATTTATGTTTTCTTTCTTTTCGACAGAATTGAATTGTTAAATTGTGTTGAATTTTTTCACACCTGAACCTAAGGGTTAGGTTTCACAACTGAACATTTCAGTATGGGTTGTAGCAATTTTTAAACTACGAACCCTACATTCCATCTCTGCTGAGGAGAAAAAAGTAGTGTAGGGTTGAAGTTTTGTGAGATATCATCAAGTCGTATGAATAAACGTGAAGTTTAGTAGCAAACTAATAGATCTGCCACAGCAACATTGATAACAAAAGGAACTTAGTGAAGCTGACTACATTTAGTAGATTCTACAGCTAGAATTGTTTTGTTTTTATTTGTCCACTGTCCTAAAAGCAATGTTTATTTAATTAAAGGGTTGGTACAAAAATGCTGGTACGAAAATGCTTTTATGAGCAAATAAAACAAAAATAACAGAATTTACTCTTCTCCCATGACTTGCGTCTTCCGCCATGCTGATCCCACCCTATACACAAGCTTTAACGTATTCAGTTCAATTTAAGTTCAGGTTTAGTTACATAAGTTCTGTATTATATAGGCTAACTTAACATATATTATTAAATAACTTATAACTTAGCATATTTAACTGTATAAAATCACTGTGTATCACACTTGCAATATTTGTGGTATTGGGGAGATTATTAATACAGATGTTCTACTGTCTTTTGTTGTTGTTTTTTTTACTAATAACTAGGGCTGTGCAATTAATCGCAATCGCTAAAAAATCGCAATTTAAGCACATGCAATTTCTAAATCGCATAAGGCT
>JAUCNO010000795.1:17591026-17601040 GCA_032353835.1 Enteromius viviparus | reverse complement strand
TAATACCGTATACCGTGATAAAAGCTCAATCAATTAATCGCAGCATGAAAATGTGATACCGGCACATGCCTACTTTCAATTTGTTCCCAAAAGTAGGTCACAGATCTGTTCTTATAGGACTGGTCATAGAAATCAGGGGAAAGGGCTGTTAGGCTGAATTTTGTATCTGTGATCCATTTTGTTTACAATTGACTTGTTTGAAACAACATGAGAGTGAGCAAATGATGACAGAATTATTGTTTTCAGTTGAACCAGGATGGACAGGTTTTGTGACAAACCATAATCAAAAAATGTTTAATTTGATTAATTTCAGTTTAAGTTTGAAGAAGTGCTACAGATGTGCTAAGCTGTATTATTTAAAATTGTTTAACAGCATTAAATGTCACTTTCAAGTCTGATTGAATATCTAGTGACAATTTATTGTTTTAGACAGGTTATAAATGTTTTATATTTTGTAATATATCATGCATTTACCAATTTACTATTTAAAAATTTACAGTCATGTTTTCCAATCATTTTTATTTTACTTTATTTTATTTTACATGTTTAGCATTCATTAACAATAATTAAGTTAAGTTAAAAGCTGTGTTGGAGAAAGTTACTTTTAAAAGTAATGCATTACAATATTGCGTTACTCTCTTAAAAAAAACAACTAATTAAGTTACTAAGTTACTTTTTATGGAAAGTAATGCGTAACATTACTTTTGCGTTGCTTTTGCATTACTTTTCAAATATGGGCAGAGCTTAAGTGTTTTTTTTTTGTTTGTTTTAATATAAGAAGTTCTATTTATAGCAAATGTAAAAGCCCTTTCATACCAAAAAGTGTCACAAATAAATTTCAGGCTGAAGAAAAAGTAAATTCTAAATCTGTTAAGTAGAATACAGAAAAAAAGTTCAGCAATAATAATAAAAAAAAACTATAAAGCAGAGTCAATTTTGCTTGTAAGTATGGTTGAACTGGATCATCAAAGATCAGCAGCAAAGACATTGGTAAATAAAATGTTCACATTTTCAATTCACACAAATTCACATTTAGTCTAGAACTACATGATGTTGAGAGATAAACATATTTTTGGGAGGAACACGTATGATCTGCTAACGCTCGTTTCCTCATCAGCTTATTATCCAATCATCCTATCAGAGTTAAAGTCTTCCCTTTAAATAGAGCTTACTTCCGTTTATCAGGCGTCTCGAGTTCACCGAGCCCCTGACCCTCTCCCTGGACAGCAGGCCAAACACGCAAATTCTATATAGTTTTATTAATGAGGAAGTGCGAACTAGTGAAATTGTATTCACACACTGCGCACATTATACCTCTGTATTTCTGATTTCTCCCAACATGGGGTCAGGAGACTTGTCAATCAATAAATAAGAAAACAAAGTAACTGCCGTTACTTTTTTGAAAAAATAACTCTGTTATATTACTCTAAAATGAAAAAGTTACTTTATTAGTTACAAGGAAAAAGTAATATTATTACGTAACTCGCGTTACTTGTAATGCGTAACGCCCAGCACTGGTTAAGAACACAAGATCACTCATACTTACCAAACATTCATTGTAAATATTCTTATTTGTGTTATGTTAATAATTTCGCATATTTTTGGACCCATGGATTCATTTTCATGCTGTGTTTCATGTTACGTCTAAAGTTAAATCTTTGTTCTTTTTCAAATCCAGTTTTGAGCCACTGTCGTAGTGTTTTTTATTTTTGGCCTTATTTAAAATCTCAGCCTCAGACATCAAAATTTATTTACAGACAAACATTTGCACCATCAATATTAATCAACTGTCAAACGGTCTGTAATTTCTCTTCATCAGACTTTAAACTTGAATCCTAAACTAAATTTGTTTTGACCATCTGGCTGTAGTAGGAAGAGGACGTTCAGACAGAAGTCCCAAGAAATATGTACACCTCACTTTCTTGTGCTAATGAAAAGAGTCCAGTCATATGTCTGCATAGCAGTGGCTAAAGTGAGACCCCTCAGCCCACATTGCCCCGGTCTCCATGGCGATGAGGCCTCCTGACCCGCCTGTCAGCATTGCTAATGGCCATTGTTGTGAGCCATGACCTGTGAGCTTCTCATGAGCAGATGGAGGGTTTGACCCCCACCCAGCCTTAGTGCTGCTCCGTCACCCACGCACCCTCCCCTCTATCAGCTGCCCTGCTCCCAAAGAAACAGCATGACAAAGCAGGGGAAGAGAGAGAGGTGAGGGGGAGTGCTGTGCAGGCGTCACTGTGGAAACTTGAAGTGGAGGGTGTGCATGTGTGTGTGTTTGTATGGGCCCCTGCAGGCTCGAGCAGCAGCAGGGCACACTCCCATCTACAGGCGGGGGCCGAGGGGCTTAATACCAGCTGAGTGGGAGCCTGTGCTTTAAACTGCATATACGATGATTCAAAGACATCTAAACATGTAGTGTTTAGAGATAAACATGAACATATATAAATGTTTAAAAATTTATGTGATAAATGATGCCCTTAAGGGCTGTATTTTAAGTGTTTTTGCTTTCTAAAGTGCTGTTTTATCATGTTTTTTCAATGTAAACATGAACTGGATAGACATATCATTAACCACTGTGGCTTTTTTCCACTTTTTAACTATGTAAGTTAAAGAAGTAAAAAAAAAAACATGCTTTGTTATTAAGAATCAACTTTTACACATGTCGCTGTCTTAAAAATGTGAAGAGGACTTTGGTTGGTCTGGATGTGTACATGGTCTAACAATTTTTAAACTTTGGACTCTTTAATACAATGCATTCTTTACCTGATCATAAAATAGATTTGGATTTTAGACTAGTTTTGTCTTGTTTAATGATTACAATGTAGACTCTATGTAGACTTTCTGTTCATTGATTTTAATTACCACAACAATGTAGCCATAACATAATCTTTATTTTGTGGCTTTTCTACTTTTTTAAGCTTTTGGGATTGGTAAATATATATATTTGACAAATATTTCTTACCAATGTAGGCAACTTAACATTTGTGTAGAAACTGTTGTACGTTTAATTGAAATATACATATTTTGTAACATTAAAACATCTCCACACTAATTTTTGATACATTTTATCGTGTCCTTGCTGAATAAAAGTAAGACCCCAAGCTTTGAACACTTGTACATCTGTGATTAATTATGATTCTTGTAAGTAATTAATTGGCATATGATGTAATAATTCACATTTTTAACTGATTTACACCCTAGTATGAACATAGTCTTTCAGCAAAGCTGCAAGTACAAACTCTTGCTTTTTCTCTCTCTTCCACACAAACACACACACACTCAGTGTGTGTGATGAATAAGAGCTATAGAGCGTAGAGGTGGCAGGGTTATAGGGGAGAGCAGCAGTGCTTCAGCATTCACTCTGTGGGAGTCAAGACTCAAATCCCCGCAGTAGGACTCACTGCAGAGCAAAGCTGATTCAATGCATTACCAATTCAGCTGATTCAACCTTATTCCACCCCAGCACAATACATGCCCCTCAGTCCACCGCCTTCCGCCGCACCGGTCTGCAGGAAAGCACAATCTGTGCTTGTGCTGTGAGGCCGAGACGGTTTGCTGGAAAATATTAAATGGCTGCATCTGCAGTTAAAAAAGGTATATTTATAGATAACCGAATTGGAAGTTTGTGGCTGGCTGTAAAAAGTGTCTCAGCAGTTCTCTGTGTCCAAGGCAACACATGCTTCAAGAATAATAACATAATATTGTGATGTTCCCGAAAAACTCATGGGAGGTAATTAAGCAGAAATGTAATATCTTCAGCAATTTTAAAAATATCGATTTTGCATTCTAGTTGTTAAAAGCATATACATAGCAATTGCTCTTGTTTATACAATGGCCTTTTTTTTAAGGAACTGTTAATCCAAAATGAAACTTTCTCTCACCTGTACTCATCCTAATGCTTTTCCAGAAGGCGTGCTGTTTTTTGCTTTGTGGAACACAAAGGGGCAATTTCCCATTGCTTTCATCCTCCTTTACAATCCCAGTTCATAGTGACCACAACTCTAAGCTCCAAATAGACATAAAAGAAGGAAATATGAATTGTGGTTTGTATTTCAATTCTTGTAAGGCCACTGAAATATTAAGTTATACAATTATAATTTTAGCTGTCAACTTGAGCTCTGGATCACTGATCAGTCTTTAACTGAATTAATTGGAAATTAATATTTAATATTTATTTCCAAATCAATTAATAATTGATTCGGAAATAAATATTTTTTTAGAGTTGATATTCAGTAATAAACCAACTGATTCGGTTTTATTCAGTCCAGTTATTTAATCCAATTCACATTAGTTGATTCAGTTTGTTCAATTCAGTTTCTGCTCAATTCACACTGAATTGTTTAATCCAGTTCAGTTTGATTAATTAATTTTTAATTAAATTAATTAATTACTCTTTTTTTGGTTCAATTCATGAACCAGCAGATTCAGTATTACTTGATTCTATAAACCCTGTTCACTTTGATTCAGTGAACCAACTGATCCATTTCAATTTGATCCAGTGAACCATTTCTTTTCAATTCAGTCCAGTTCGGTAAGATTTAGTGAATAAATTAATCCAGTTTGATTCCTTCCATTTAATCCAGATTCAGTCTAGTTTATTGTGATTCATTCACACGATGACTTCAAATTCAGTACCTTCCTCATGCATAAAAATTGTACAGCTTCAGAGTATTTCATATTTATTCATTTGAAGCTTATTTATTCCTAATTACACACTCTTTGCCATTCAATCACTATTTAATATTTTTGTCTTGTTATTTGCCTTCTGAATTCTTCTTCTCTGTTCCATGGAAAAAATAACAGCATACAGATTTAGAACATGGAGGTAATTAAATAATGACAGTTTTCTTTTCTGAGTGAACATTCCCTTTAATCTTGGTTTTGTCGCATTGCATGTTTGCCCTGCTTGCATATAAGCTACTGTAAAATGCCGCAATGGTGAAAGTGCAAACTGTAACTTGCACATTTTAAATATGGCTCTCTCTGTGACCCAGCAGGTGCCAGGTAAAGGGAGTGGGTTTTCAGTCTCGAGGGGAGGCCGAGAGCGCTTGTAACTCTGATATGAGGCCTACAGGCCTTCAAAATCAGCACTGTTATCTGAGAGAAAGAGTATGAGAGCGAGTGCCTCGAGGGGGATGGCCCGGGTCCCATCTCCTCTCCCTGCCTCCTCCTCCTCCTCCTCCTGGAAGCTCGCCATCTGCCACAGCTGCTGCTCGGCGCAACCGCCACTCTAATTGACAATGAACCCAAAGGCGCAGCGATAATTGTGGCTGGCCGCTTTGGCAACTTCAGCGGGTTTCAATTCCTTCCTTTCAGGATTCATCAAGCCCCATCTGCTCCTCTCTCTGTGTCTGGCATCTGCCCCTCTACCCCTCCCTTTAGCTCTTTCCCCTGTTCTCCCTCTCTCGCTCTTTCTTCTCCTCCCCTTTGGACAGTCCAGGCTTTTGTGAGATGCTTATTAGAGAGTCGGTCGGTGGGTAACCCAGAGAGGTTAACCACACCCCAGAGGAGTAGAGCCTCGGCGGGGGCAAGCAGTGTTTGTACAATCCAGAGGCAGATAAAGGACGCTTTGTGGTTTTCTCTTTCTCTCGCTCTCCCTCGGTTGCTGCTGCTCCGCATCCACCCTCTTTTCTACTTTAAAAGCAAAAGAAAAGTGTCGTGTGTCGCAAAGCACGGGCTGGGTCACCCTGTACAGACGTGTGTGTATGTATGTGTGTGTTTTGAGTGCTCACTTGTCTTGATTATTTTGCTCTGTTTTACTCGCTTATTTTTATACTAGGCCCAGGTTTGATCAATATTAATGTTATATGTATATAAATGAACCATTTGAGTACTGTATATACATTAGCTAGTACTATAAAAGCTAAAGTACGCACTGGCCCAACAGATGCCAAAAAACACAAGGGATACTCAATATATTGATATCAGCAGCATTCATTCTAAAGATTTTTCACCATTTTTTTTCGGTAACAATAATATATATTTATGCATGCATGCTTATTTTCTCTATTTATATGCTTCGATTTCCTTTACTCTAACTTATCTGTTAAATGGAATGTGTGTATCAAAATCAGTTGCTTATACTTATGCTTACAATATAATGCGATGCACAAATTTACTTGTGAAATTTAACATGATTGTTTGATTTTTTTTACTTATTCATTCATACAAAATTACAGCTATGTAATTTTAATAATTCCATACACTAATTTAAAAAAATAACTATTGTCTTTGTTGACTTTGTTGTGAATGATTTATACATGCTCATCGTTTTAATCAAAATGCCATAACCAAATTTTCCAGTGAAACAACCTTTGACTTCTCCAGTCATTTAGGTCACTTAAATCTCGCCCCTTTCTTGGAGCCGACCCCAAGCTTGAATTCAGATTTGTCTTTATCTAATTAACAGCTGATGCACACGAAAGCAATAATGCTAAAAAAAAACTAACCTTAACTAAAATCCAATTTATTTATATTTTCATTTCCACTTTTTCCATTTTAATTTTTTCATTTTCCATTTTTTTATTTATTTTACTAATCAAAAAAGCTTGTCTAATTAATTGATGAAACGTATAAAATTTAACAGTATTTAATTTGACAAAAAAGGCCCTATGAAATATGTTTTTTTTTTAACTCAAAATTTAGTTTTTCCGTTTTTTTTATTTTACCAAATTTTTCAATTCATTTTCTATATTCCCTTTTAATGTTTTCACTACGTTTTGATAATCAAAAGCATCCTTGTGTTAACCCTCTTGGATTGTCTGGGCTGTGTGAACATGCCAGCTTCCCATCATTCTGAAACCTAGCCAACTTGATAATGTTTGAAATGTTAGCATTTTTTGAGCCAGTACGAGCCATACTTAACATATACATTTGAGTAATGTTCAGATCACTTAGGATTACGTTACCTCGCCCCCCAAATCTCTGAAGGATAAAAGTGATTCCCTTCAGAAAGATGGCTATCGGAGATGTGTCTCCATTAGCTGTATAGCAAGCTCTAGGACGGTTGTTTCCTCTGGGTGTCTCGGGGGCAAAGCTCAGAGCTGGCACACAGACAACACCAGACAGCCAAGAGGGGATTGTGCCACTGCCATGCCAACCGTCTTTGCCAACTGAGCCTTCTCGCTGCCAGGCTCCTGTCACACAGCAGATATGTGTGGCCTGCGCAGCTTCGTTCTTCACAGGCAGGCCAGAGCTGAACACTGCCAGGGCTAATTGACGGCAGGGTCTCCCAGCTGCCTCACGTAGATAGAATTGTGTGTGAAAACTAGGAAAATCTGAGAAACATAAGCTTTCATGTAGGCTTACTGATTTGCATTCACACACTTATGATATAATTTGTACCTAAATACCAAACAGCTGCTAGTTATATGTTACAGCCAGTCCTGTTGAATGTGGAATGAGTGTATCACAGTTAATAACAGTGATCTCAGATATGCTTCACTCACCTTGTGTTATCAGTGCATAACTCATTTTATCAGGGCTGTCACATATCTGAATTTGCTCGATATTTCATTGAGCCCTGCCTTAAAAATGTTATGGATCAATTCTTCCTTATAAATTGTTGCTGTCCACCATTTTTCAATCAAAAAGCCTGAATCACCCTATTCGCCCATTTTCTTCTAATCTATTCATTTCTCATGCACTTCCAGCTTATCAAAATAAGAGATGTTTTCATGGCAAATGGGGCAAATTGGCATTAATCTCATTATTGTGTCACAAATGACTGCTTAATTCAAACAAATGTTTTCTGACCACTGTGGTTTTATGAACAGAAAAAGCAAATGCGACTGTATTCACAGTCATGAAACTGGCCAATAAACTTTTCTATGATTAAGCGCTTCCATTTGGCTTCTCATCTGCCGTGACATGCTGAGGATGTATTTTTAGTACTCTGTGGGTTTAATGTGACCGATTAATGAAGGCCTGTGATGCCAGGGCATTTTCAACACTCTGCCAGTGCACTCTGTTTGGAACGCCTGCATAAATAATGGGAACATCGTGTTCAACAAATAGCCTGGTGCCAAAATACACTCATACATAGTAAATTATCCTGAAATACAGTGAGCTCTAAACTTCACTATACATGGGCCCTTGAAATCACAATAGTGAAACAGCATTACTTCCACATTTGTAGTTCACTCTCTTAAAGAGCTCCCAAGCCAATTACATAGCTGATGCATTGTTTCAGACAAGAGAGGCAGATCGTGGATCATTTAACAGCCCTGCAGGCTAACTGTGGTGTAAGATGTTACTATATTTGGTCAGGTGATTAACATTTTAATCTCAAGACAATATTTAATGCCGAAATAGAATTTGTCGTAGAATACTGTCAGTTGCTGACGTTCATATTTTGTTGGTTTTACGCATTCAGTATTTAGTAACTGAAAACGTAGTGTTTTCAAACATTATAGTGACATACAACCATACAATTTAACTTTATTAAACTTCGATATATTGTTGATTTTGAATTGTGGTAGTAGCCAATATTTAATATCCAAAGTGGGAATCTGACATCAGGCTAACATTGGATTTTGATGTCAACATGATTTTCATTCTCAACCAAAATATATGTATTTCCAGTATTGGAGAATGACATCAAGCTAACATTGGCTTTTGACGTCAACTCGATTTTCATTTTGAACCAAAATACAACGTTTGTCCAACGATGAAGACTGATATCAAGCCAACATTGAGTTTTGACGTCAACCCAGTTTTCATTTTTAACCAAAATACAACATCTGTCCAATGCTGCAGGTTGACGTGAAGCCGATTTTCTTTTTTAACAAAATTATATCTGTCCAACATCTTTTATGAAATCACATTCACATCAAGTTCCCACGATCATCTATATGGATGGTTATGTGTTTGTAACAGGAATAATATAATCTTTAGAATCCTGCATATTTTCTGTTGTACCTGATAAATGTTAAGCTTGCATACTCACTTGTGACGCCAAAACATGCAAGTGTCTTTGTACACAAGAGAATACTAGCACCCAGCGGGGACAGAGACTGTCTGTTCCCACAGGCTAAAGCTCTGCACAAGTGCCCATGTTTCCCCAGGAGACCCCGCAGATGGAAGGGGTGAGGTCAAAGGACCTCTGCTACATGCTTACGTCATTGAATAAGTATTCTAACACCATTAGCTAGATCAATCATGCATGACAACCTATTAGATCATTGTAATTTCTGCATGTGTTTTTCAGTTCAACCTTATGCTAATTAACTGTCCTTGCTGGGAAAAATTGCTTTAAACAGCCTGAGGTGGTTTCTTGGGTTGGTTAAGACTAGTCTTCAGGTCTTATAGGTGGTAGATCTCCCTGGTTGACAACTGACATGTGGCTAGAACTAATTTAAAGCCAACAAAACAGACCAACTAAGCACCTTAGGCTGCTTTAAGTTTCATCAATTTTGCCTAGATGCTTAAGACGACAATCAACGTCAAGCAAAACCATTTTATCAAATCTTGGCCTTTCGCTGTAGACCTTAATCTCATTCCTACACACTTTTTCCACACATTCTCAAGGGTCTTCAGCCACGGCTGGAGAAAATCTTAGACCGCTTCAAACCTGCGGTCATCAATCACCCCACAGCCAGACAAGCAGAATATCAGAGCATGAATGTGTGACCAGCCCCCCCTCCCCTCTCACCCCTGACCCCCTTCTCACTGCCAGCAGGGTGATGCAGGGAGAGATGGAGATCACTGAGTGTCTCTAACAGTCCCTGAGGAGCGGATAAGCATCCCTGTGTGGGACTCTGTTCTGAGCTTTCCCTGGCTCAGTAGCTGGACCCCATGAGCCTGCAGAGTAAGAGAGGGGTTTGTAAGGATACGAGTATCCGGCTACATGTTGTTCAATCTCTTACAAATGGGCAGTGGAGTTTTTAAAGGGCAAGTTAACCAGTTATATTGTCAGAAGCTACTGGAGTTACTGTAGTACAGGGTTCCTCAAATCTTACCCTGGAGGTCCGATGCACTGCAGAGTTTAGCTCCAACCCTGATAAAACTCACCTA
>JAUCNO010000795.1:17551294-17563341 GCA_032353835.1 Enteromius viviparus | reverse complement strand
TGGCTGTGCTACGAAAGACTTTCAATTCATCCTTTTCCCCATTCATTCACAAAGACTTTCTATTTTCAATAAACATTGTTAAACTTACCTCATTGTCTCCTCCTTCTCCATGTACTGAGCGTTACAAGGAACATGCACTGTAACTAGTTTAATGGGATTATTAATGGTTCTAAAAACTGTTTTTAGTACTGCTTACATTTTAAATGTCATATCAACCTCTACCACTTGATCAATAAAAAGACAAACACATAAGTGCACTTTTAAATCTTTTAAAAAACTTAATTAGTAAAATGTTATCCTAAACGGATCAACGAGGGAACCTTATATTAAACATTTCCACTGAACATTAAGTTAAGGTTACTCTTGTTTTGTCAAATTTGTTGTAGAAACGGTTTCATCTGAAATAACTTCAAAATTACGGCCAATTCCAACCTTTCCAAGTGAAAAGTTAATAAACGACACACATTAGATTACTAATTTTTTATTATACTTAAATATTTAAATAATTTAAATGTAAACTGACGTATTAACTTGATCAGCCATGTTTTCCCAAGCTAACTGTCTCTGTTTCGCCCAATAAGTGGTGTTGCTTTTAATTTTAAATATGTGCTCATATTTGCTGTAACTTTGCATGCGTATATATCAGCTTTATTTTTCAGATGTTGCCATGGTGACTCGTTATATCTGCGCTCCATTGATAATGCCTTTTTAGAGTCACGGTGTACAAGCTTAACTCTTAATCAGTCTACAAAGAGTTGATTGACCTAACTCAAATCAACTGTTCTGAAACCGAAAACTCTGAGTTTTTAATCTCTTGGTAAGTCAACTCAGAGTTCAAGTTTAAACTCCGAGTTGGTTGAACCTATTTACTGAAACAGTCTGTTCCCTTGTTGGTTGTCTTGGTTACCCATTGTTTCCTCTGCCCCCTCGTCTTGTATTAACTTTTATTTAAGGACTCACCTGTGTTTCACTTGTCGCTGATCATTGTGTGGATTTACCCCTTTGTAGCCTTCCATGTTTCCCTGTGTTCTTTATTCTGTTATTTTCTGTTTCTGACCGTGCCTGTCCCAGATATTCGCTCTCTCTGCTCCTTTGGATACTGTTTGCTGATCGTCTGACCATTGCTACGCTATTAGATTATTCTCTTGTCTGTGCCTTTGATGTCCCTGTTCGCTGTTGATCGACCCTGCCTGATTCTACCCTGTTTTCTAACTGAAGTAATTTGCATATGGATCCGCACACCTCACTGTCTCCTTGTGACACCTATGGGAGGAGGGATACCGGAAAACAGTTGTGGGATAGAGCTGGGTTGGCAGGGTATATATAAATATCAAGCTAATTAAGTTGATTGTGGTTGTACCCTTGCTGTCTATTGAGGGTCAGAAAGCTCTCTGATTTAATTATTATATGAGTGAATAATTAATGTCAGCATTTACATTTCTGGGTGAACTATCCCTAGAGTATCCATTGATTTACTGTATTTATTCAAGTCAAAAAAGCATTATTTTAAATCTCTGAATTGAATCAAAGTACATATATTCATACTATTAAAATTATTTAATTAAATCAGCAATAATGATGGTCCCCTTTAGATATTCTTTAGACTATAAGTCTCAAAAATACTCTGAAAATGTTTATTAAATGAGAACAGCACATTTTAAAATTCATCCCTTTGAGTTGAAGTTTAACCCATGTCAATAGCCTTTTATCAGAATCTCCTGAAGTATGAGATTCACAGCAGTGTTAGAGGTCACATCTCTCTCTTTTCTTATCTGCTGTGGATTTTTCTCCCTGTGTCTGCGAGCAGGAGCCGAGGGGGTCTGCGCTGTATATAGATCGTGCACCATCTCCATATAGCAGCACTGTGATCTGAGTATTATTACCTTCATGGTGGGGATATTACATACCTGCTACCTGGGTGGGAGATCAGGGGATGCCATCAGTGAAACAGCAGGGACTCTCTCTACGATCTCTCTGTCTATCACAGACACAGAGCAGCCAGAGCTATTAGATTAGCAGGGATGTACATCTGCAGCAGGGAGTAAAGCAGTGTACAATGTCAAATTCTAGCACAGCTTGACAGAGTGACACAGACTAAATAATAAGTATTACATTGTTACGGAGGAGGATATTCAGTTTTGAACAACTGTTTTATGGGTTTCTTTTGGCCGTGGGGTGTTGAGGGAAAAAAAAAGAATAATTGTAAGAGTTTTAGTTTTTTGCTCATTTATTCAGTAAAATTAGTAAAGCCCAAAGCTATAAAGATTCTTCTAAACCTAAAGTGTGTAATAAATTAGTATCTACATTAATGTTAGTCTGTGCACAAAACATTTTGAAATCTAGACACCTTCTTTAAATTATGAAAGGCATTAAATGTGAAATCAGAGCAAGGCTGCATTTTGTAAACACAAATACAGTCAAATCAACATTAAATATTAATATTACAAATAACATAAATAAAAACAATATAGAAGAAATCTGATATTGTATACAACTGCTATGAATATTATTATTACTGTTAGATTCTTTTTATTATTATTATTGATATTATTATTATGAATAGTTTTAAATGCAACGTACTTCAGTGATGGCGAAGTTGAAGCAACCACTAGGCCTACTAGTAATAGTTTGTCATTATTTACTCCATGTTGTGTCATGCTTACACAGAGGGGCAGAGATAAGTTTTTGCAGGGTATTTACAGTAGTATTAAACACAAGAGTGCAGTGGTGATCAGTTAAGTTCACAGACTCAGAGCCTTGGGTTGGTAGTGAAGAATAACACACAGTTCGAAAGCTTAGTCACAGGTTCTAGCATACACAGATCGGTTCAGTCACTTCCGTTTAAGTCTGTTTCCCTTTTCTTCACAGATCCATACAAAGGGTCCTCCAGGAGAACCGAGTCCGTATGTAGTCCACAGAAGCATGTGCAAAAGCAAATGCCGAGTGAAACAGCTGAGTGTATACTGTGGTGGATAATGGTGCAGACGTGCAGGTAATCAATACTCAGGTGAGAGTTCACGGGTGTTGGAACTTAGGGACCGGGTTGATGATGTGACTTGTGATGTTATTTATGTATTTGTGATTATAACTTTTAAGAGTATGATTATTTATAACACACAATATATTACACATATATTAACATTGTCTATTTAAAGGAACCGTATGTAAAATTGACATCTTGTGGTTGAACTAGGTATTGCAGTCCAAATTCAAAATACTGGAGAGGGGTTTTTCATCCGGCCCCTCCTCAGGTTGCATTGATTGACCAACAGTGTTGGGAGTAACGCATTACAAAATAAATATTTTACAGTAATATATTACCTTTTGCTGTAACTAAGTAGTGTAACGCATTACTAATCAAGTTCCAGTAATATTTTACTCTGTACATATTCAGTAACGTTTGCGTTACAACATACTTTTAGCTGAAATTTTAACTGTTCAAAAAACAGCAAGAAACAATATTAACATATAAAAAATGCTGCAAGTCAGCTTTATTTTCTTTTTGTGGTCAGTTATTATCCATGTGTGACGTCCAAGTGTGTAAATGAATACTAAAGGACAGCTTCTAATATATATGTGTAGAGCGATTTATTTAATTCATCTCGCTCTCGCTGGGTTAAACGTGTATGTCTGATGTGGTCAAGTGAATGCGTATTTAGGGCAGGTTTTATAGGAATGTCGCAAGGCTACTGGCCCAACAGTGGAAATGATTTCGGTCTCTGTGTCCCAGGTACAAGGCTAATAGCTCCGCCCGGCTCGCTGTGAGCCCCAGCTCGCACTGACCAGTGGTCCTTCTACCAAAACAGCTCATACTGTTTAAGCTATTAAAATAGTTAAAATATTTGTATAATGGCAAAATAATAATATTTCGTTTAGGTTTTTTTATTAAGTTAATTTAGAAAAACACTTGGAGCATTTTTGTTCATTAAATATAAGTTTTCTTTTTTTTTAAAGTAACATTCTTTTTTTAATCAATTTAACCTTTTCAAATCATCACAACTTGCCTAAAATAAAATAAAAAAATTCAAGCATATAACACTGTTTAAACGTCAAACCTGCACTGTAATAACATGTGTGATGGAATAATGGTATATTCACTTAGTGAGGAGAATCTTAAGCAGGCTCTTGCAGCACACGGAGGAACCAGTGCAACCACTTGATTTTTTTCCAGTGGAAACAAAAAGGCAGATGGCGTCATTTTTTCATATAGGCTAAAGGTAAGAGTCATATCTTTGTTGGACGTTGTTTTGAGGAATACGTTGAGGAGTTCATCACGCAAAGCCATCTAGCTCACGTTGACGAGGGCAAAATCAATAACTGTTTTCTTCTAGGACTCGACCCGGAAGTCCTTTCTGAGGTTGATGACGAGCTGGTCAAAAACTCTGCATGGACTCTCAGCGAGCTGATTGATGCGGTGCTGCTGATCCTCGGATCGCCGCTGACAGTGGGTTTTGATCTCTGTTTTGTCTATTGGATTTTGATTCTCGCTGCCTGCCCTGACTTTTCTGCCTGCCTTGTGACTACCCCTTTTGCCTGCCTCTGCCATACTGTTTGAACTGTGTTCCGACCTTTGCCTGTTTGACTACTCTAATAAAATGCCTACTAATTTCAAAATGCCTACTAAAGTCCAGTCGGTTTCCGGTTTGGCAGCCAGGTGAGCTGTCAGGTACCCCAGTGGTGTCTAGTCCGCCATGTGACGTTTCAGATTTGCCGTGGCCCCAGCCACCTGAACCCTTGAGCGATGCTAATGTACCGGAGGTCCTGCCAGTGGCTGCACCAACCCCAGAGAAGTCGACTCCGGTCTTAGATTATCTGAGGATTCTGATGTCTGATGTCTCTGAGGATTTATCACAGCAATAAAGTTTAGCCTTGCGTTTTTCACTCGGTTTTAGACGTACCCTTAAGAGAGTAAGTTACATTTAATGCTAAAGTATCGTTAATGCTAATACAAACATTATTTTAGTGTGTTAGGGCAGAACGATGCAGCTCTGGTTATACAGCTGGATGCTGGGTTGAAATGCAGCTGGATTTGGTCGTGGCTTCAAAGGGCAAGAGGTGTAATTTTTATTTAAAGGATGAACATGTCTTCAAACAAATGTCAATACAGTATTTTTTCAAAACCTGTGCTTGGCTTTGGTAGTTTGTAGATTGTAATTGTATTGTATAACTAAACTCAAATCTTCCTACCTGAAGTTAGTAGGTTCCATGCTTACTTTGTTTACCGGGGTGTAGTCACCCCAACCTTCCTCTGTGACAAAGATACTTCCAAAAATGTTATTTTTTTATTCCCTCTTGTGAGTTCAATGACTGAACAGTTATTTTAGTTGCAGACATCGAGGTTAGAGAGCAGAAGAGGGTTTTGAAGCATTCATGTTTTTAAAGGTAACAGACATTTTTAGAGGTTTGTTTGCTTCAGGCGTGGCACAATCAGTGCATGTGAGCTTTGGAATGTCACACATTATTTTTTTTCTCTAAGGAAGGTGGATGACTAGCATAATCACTCCATTCCTCTTTGGGCAGAACATGCATTTTAACATTATCTAAATAAATTGCTTGCTTAGAAGTCATTTTAATAAATATGTAAATGCATTACTGGGAATCTAGGGAGTCGTGGTGCTCCTTGGGCAAGAAAGCCAGCTCTCAAATTTTCTCAAGCCTTTTTTTTCACGAGCCAGCATTAAAATAAATTAAAGTAATGGCTCCCTGCAAATACCAGCTCCATTAGCGGCAAGTTAAAGCGGGAGAGGAGTATGAGCAATGAAACCTTCTTAGAAAGGTGTTTAATGTTTGTCACCATTAATGGTCTGCTGGTCATAATAGGGTGGGGCTAATTATCAGACCATTATCACTTTACCTGAAGATCAGCTTAAATTCACTTCCTTACAGAGGACAGCAACGAATAACAGCCTAAATAATAACAATGTGTGGCTATTACTGTGCCACTGGGTTTGTGTTAAAAGGAGATTCTATGGCACTGAACACAAGCCAAAAAACTCTCTCAGCGCTGACAGGAAAGAGGAGATTGCTGAAAGCAATGTACGGCAAATGTTATGAACTGCTGTATACTGGATATCAACACGGTGGCATTTTTGTACAAAATGCATTTCCTTAAAATCAAACATTGTAAATACCAGAAACTGTGTTAGCCTAACAATTTTGCAAATCATAAACCACAGCAAAACAATTTGCAGAACATACACATCTAAGTCACGTTAACAAAATAAATATTAGCCATTTGACTGTAACGGTTGGCTGCTATAGCTGTCGTGATCTCGCTTCTCAGCTGGCAAGGAACAGAGAGATAAGGGTTCCAACGAACGTAAAACTTTTAATAAAGAAACACAGGATACAGGAAAGCTGATGAATGTGCAGGAATCAAAGCGGACAACTTTAACAGCTGTCAATGCATGATTTAAATACACAGACTAATGAAGATATAACACGGGATACCTGGAGGACTCAGCTGAAGGGGAATGAGAGGGGCGGAGTAACAGGTAGCACAAAGCACATGGCAGAACGAAAACAAAACAAAGAAGCACATGGACAACTCATAACAGAGCCCTCTCCCTAGGAGCATCTCCCAGACGCTCCAAGACATCTCAAGGAGGGTGGTGGAGAGGAGGCGGAACAGTACATAGATCTGGAGGAGGGATGGATGGGTACCCTGGAGGTTAGACAGGGCAAAGTCTCTGGAGGCCTCCAGGGTAAAGCAGGGCTCTCCAGACACTGCAGCCACTGGTAGAACCTCTGTGGCAGGGACTGCGACCTCAACCGACACCTCTGGGCTTTGTGTAGCCATCCTGTGCAGAGATTAGGAGGTGAAAGCCATCCTGTGCACTGGCTGTGACTGGATCAGCCCTCCTGGCCCAACTTCAGGAACCTGATCTGGAATAGACTGGATTCCGGAGGAATAAGGATCAGCATATCAGCCCATAAATCTGGATTAGGAAACTGTGGACTGAAGACTGTGGGTAGCTGGATCGGTGCTCCTGGCTGACATTCTGGGACTGGATCAGGAATAGGCAGACTGGCAACCACAGAAATAGTTTTCCGGCCTAGATTATATCCACACTCCTCCTCTCGAGTGTGGAGTTAGGGATTGGGATCCACGAAAATCTGTGACAGTGCACAGGGCCGTAAATGGGGACTGGAGTCTGCGGCAGTTTATGACGGCGCACAGGGTTGTGAATGCAGAACAAAATCCGCGGCAGTCTGTGATGGCCCATGGGGCCATGAATGTGGACCGAAGTCCGCTGGGATGTGCGCATCCGCGCTGACGATGCTCACTGCCAACTCATTACTCGGGCAGCAAACCCAGGGTGGTTTGAAGGATGGTTGAAGGACCGCAATGTCATTAGGCAGAGGATTAGTGCGGATTTCCATTTCAGCCCCTTAATATCAGAAAGCTCCATGGGGCCGAACTAGCGAGCAATGCTCTGGAACGCTGTGGTGAGAATTAAGTCTCTGAGACCCGACTGTTCGGTTAACTGGTGAAACTGAGACACAAAGAACTCGAACGGTGGGTCTCAGAGAACGAGCTCGGCGAACCCAGCGGTGAATGCCATCTCAATGTCCGGTCAGTTGTTCCCTAATGGTTGACTGCTATAGCTGTCATGATCTCGCTTCTCAGCTGGCAAGGAAACATGGAGATAAGGGTTCCAATGAATGTAAAACGTTTAATAAAAAACACAGGATAAAGGGAAGCTGACAAATGTGCAGAAATCAAAGCAGACATCAAAGAACCAACAAACTTCAACAGCTGACATAGAACACGGGACAAAGCATGGTTTAAATACACAGGCTAATCAAGAAATAACACGGGACACCTGGAGGACACAGCCGGAGGGGAATGAACACTAATGAGAGGGGCGGAGTAACAGGTAGCAGAAAGCACATGGCAGAATGAAAACAAAACAAAGAAGCACACGGACGACACATGACATTTACCAAGTGACATGTAAATTTTCTTGCAAAAACATAGTTCTGCTCCTTTATAACAGTAAACTATAATAATTAAATAAAAGCCTATATTTAAAGTTTTGCTATCCTCATTGATGTTGTTTAATATTTGAATTTAGTATTAAATTTTCTCTGCAGTCTGCAAAGCCATTCTGACCCAGTGGCTGCAACATTGATAAAAATGTAAAAATAAAAATGTTTTTTAGTACAAAATATAATTGATTAAGCTTCAGGTTATTGTGTACGTAGTATGTAACCACAGTGTAAGTACACACTGGTACATAGTATCTACAGCTGTAATATTTCTGTAACTACACACTTGCAACAACCCTCAGAATGGTATGTATAAGTACAAATGTGTAACAGCACACTGATAAGAACACTTTTTTGTTACACTTTATTTTGATGTTCCCTTTTGAACAATATGTTGACAATAAGTAGCTTTGCATCTACATGTCAACTAACTCTCATCAGAATAGAGAGTAGAAAATTAGAGGGCAGAAAATTAGGCTTTACATATAAATTGTGAAAATGTACTTGGTTTTATGTGGTATTTTATTCCATTACATCATATCTGCAAATACAGTGCTTTTAACTCTTTTTTTTTTTGCAGTGTTACTACAGTATGTTACACATGAAAATGTATGAATCCTCTGCGTTGTAACAAGCCATTTTTTTTTAATTATTTTAACTTGCGGTTAGCTAGCTGTTTTCTTTAAAGAGCAGCTTTCAGCTTAGGTTAGCTCAGAGGTGTCCAATCCTGCTGCTGGAGGGCCACTGACCTGCTGAGTTTAGCTCTTCAACGCCAATTAAACACACCTGAACAAGCCAATCTAGGTATTACTAGGAATGCTACTTCTTGGCAGATGTATTCAGGCAGGACACCACTAACTTAGCTCATTTTATGTAGGTTGTACCTTAGCTAACATTCAACAGACCATAGCCCCTTTCACACTACACGTTGGTCCCTTCAGTGCCTTCAGTGTGAACATAAACCCTCCTGGGATGGAATCCGGGATTGATCCCAGGTTGGGGACCTAGTTACATTGGCGGGTTCAGTCTCGAAACAAGCTCTGTGTGAACAAAAGCCGGAGCCAATACTGTAACAGATGTTTCGTAGTGATGTTTTTGCGCGACTCTTTGAAAGACGAATCAATGCAGTTTTATAAGAAAAATATCCATATTTACAATTTTATAAACTATCTGGGAGAAGTGTTTTTACTATTATTATTTGGTACTTGATACAACAGTATTTTGACTATTATCCACAATATAACAAGTTTAAATGAGGGCAGGATCCTTTATTTGGACTTAATATTTAAGAGTGAATAAATGGTGTAAAGACAAATGAGGAAAATGCAGACCTCAAGAACATCTCCTTTGTGACTTAAATCAAATCCCACAGGCAAAACATCTAAATTACGAGCAAGACAGCACCAGTCCAATATATTAGTGGTTATTTATTTTTCCTTTTATCAAAAGATTTTGTATAATGCATGAACTCCTTCATGAATTGAACCAATTCAAGATGAAGACAAAAGCTTGTATTGTGCGCTGCAAGAACAATGAGGGTTTTCACCTTTAGACAAGAATATGTATCAACTCTCTCGCTGTTTATCAATCCAATTAAAGTAATGACCATGAGAATGGGAGAGCCAAATCTCCACAGAGCAGACTGTTTTCAATCAAACTCAAACATGCCTGTCACATTTATTTTTTTGTAGCCCTGCCACTAAAAATCTCTTGGGAAATGTGACACCATTTCTTTATTGTCTCTAGTAGGTCAGTGGATTCTTCTCTGGACACTTCAGGATTAGTTGCTGCTGAATCTGACACAAGCCGCCACTGCAATGGGGGCAAATCACACATGGATTGCTTTAGTATTTCTGACAAATATTTTATAATCTCTCTCCTCCTATTCATCACATGCTTGCGGGAAATTGCCTTTTCTTTTTTGGCCTGTGTGGGTTGGATAAGGGACATAGATTTTGTTTCCTTCAACATTTATCCATAGAAACTTCAGTCACCTAAATGTAAGATGTTTATGAGCTGATTTTTTTCCAAGTCTTGTCACTACTCGTCTTTCCCTGCCTCACAGTTAAATGTATTTCTGATCATGCAACAGAACACATACATTCATCTGCACTTTTCTTATATTTATATGGAATGTTGTAGCCAGAGTGAATTGAACAATAAATCTAAGATTAACAGATTTATGGTTGTGGATTAAACCACTTATTACATGGTTTCATATGTAAATACGTCACGTCTATTTATTTATAAAGTTGAAATTATTATGTGAAAAGTAAAAAACTGCAAAGTAGTGTTAGGCACATATGACTATACAGCAATTGTTTGTACAATTCAGGGGTCATTTACCTAAAATGTTGAAAATGCAGAATGCAACAATTGACCAATAAGTACAATGTATTGTGGTGAGCTGTGGACTAATTGTGGTTTCAGATAAACTGTCAGTTTGTGCATTATTTTGGGAGATATTTTAGTGACCTTTCCTGCCTGTTACATTGTCATGCCAGTAGGTGGTGACAAGTGATGAGTCATTTAATCATTTGTTTAAAAAATTCATCCAAAAATGATTTACTAACCTCCTAGATTTCTCAAACTTTCAAAACAAATTACAATGTGGCCTTGGTTTACTAATTTGTTATGCCAGTTCAAAAATAGACCGTAGTTAAATAAATTGACACCGTGTTCTAACTAAACGCGACAAGATTCCAAGATTCCAGCGACAAGCAATATGGGTGTCCATACCCCGACACAACATATAATCACCTGAGATTATCTACTGTCATATATGATATTCATTAAATGATTGTTCTGATAAATCAAACAACATTGATTAATTCAGGTAATACACAAGCCAACGCATGAGTAAATCACTGAATCATTTCCTCAAAACTGATTCATTTAAACAAAAAACTGATAAATTTAGCAACGCTGATTAGAGATGGTTAATATTTTTTGGGGATTTGTAAGGAGTAATTTTCAGTGGCAAAGCAAAAACAGACAAAACAACTGTCAATGTTATGTCTAAACGGTAAATTATTTAAATTAACTTCCTTGTTTAATGGATTGGTGAAATATAAACTTGCAATTAAGCTGTTGGTCTGAATATCAGCAACATCACTCTTGCTTTTATTAGTACATACTTCCATAAAAAGAGGTGTACCTATATTTTATTGCTCTTTTTTATATGCTGTTATGATATACAGATAGTCTTTAGCTGCAGGACACAAGCTGCACATGCAATAAAAGGTGTCTTTGCTAAGAAACCATTAAAGACATTTTTCTTTTCCTACAGAGGACTGTAAAAAAGGGAATATCAACCTTATAATATGTTCTTATTGTTGACTGTCTTATAAAGAATCACGTTACTAACTGGGAGAAACTGCTTCAAATATTCATTGCGTGAGTGAACTGTCTGAATGAATTAAACAGAATTGTGAACAATTTCAGAGATTTTGCAAAGCTGCTCAACATTATGAAGCTGCAGTCTTGGAGGTCCAACTGCACTCTCAGACCTGCACTTCCAGACCTGTCGCTCTTTCTGACAGTGCCTCCTGCTGTTTGGAAGATTACCTAACCTGAATTAAATTGCTGAAAGATTGCAACTTATACAATTTTCCAAGTATAAAATATTACGCTATAACTGAATGCATTATTATATTGTAACGGCGGGTAAAAGACAGACAAAAGATGGTTTGTGTATCCTCAGTTTTAATTAGAACAAAGAGCTGCTGAACTAAACTGTCTCTTACTTCCGGGTTTTCCTGAACTCCCCCGCATTTACTCTATCCTTGCTGGTGCAACACAATAACAACAATTTTGCCAACAACAATATAAAATATTACACATAGGTTATGATTTAATGCATTAAGTATGGTTTATTTGTATTAATTGGATTTGTAAATAGAAAATGTTCAGTTATTTAAATATTTTCATTGTCATTTATAGTTTTCCTATTTATTAAGGATTTATCACATTCTTTAGTAGGGGTGCAACGGATCGCGGTTGATCCGTGATCCGTACGGATCACGACCCACGGTTCGGAACGCACGTGATCCGCG
>JAUCNO010000795.1:17533674-17546748 GCA_032353835.1 Enteromius viviparus | reverse complement strand
CACTGATTTTCTAGTGCAAGAGCAACCAAAACCCACTCCTACACACAGGAAAGTGGACATTTCAATGCAGCCTAAACTTTCAATGCCTCCACGGACCGAACTTTCAGATTTCACAGCCTACCTAGCACGCCGCAGATTCGAGAAGTTTTCAAGTTGGAAGGTACTGTTAAAAGCTATGTCCAAACTCCGACACATTGTTCAGTCCTTTAAGCAGAACAGAGAAGGCTCCTGTCAGGGCTGGCACAACTGTAAGGAGCATGTAACGGAGCAGCAGCTTGACCAAGCTAAGATCATTATCATTCGCACTGTCCAAAGAGAGGTCTATGCGGAGGACATAAGACAGCTTGAAAAGAGTATGCCCCTCAAATGTTCAAGCCCACTTAATAAACTGAACCCGTTCCTCGACACAAATGGAATTCTCAGAGTGGGTGGGAGATTAAACCGAGCTCAGTTGACTTCGGATGAAACAAATCCTATCGTCATACCGGCAAAACATCACCTGACTCAGCTCATTATAAGACACTTTCATGAGAAAGTATGTCATCAGGGCAGGCACTTCACCGAAGGAGCGGTCAGAGCTGCAGGCTTTTGGATTGTAGGAGGAAAAAGAGCAATAAGCAAAATGATATTCAATTGTGTGACATGTCGTAAACTAAGAGGCAGACGGCAGGAACAGATTATGGCTGAGTTACCAGAGGACAGGCTGTCCACGTACCCTCCTTTCACGCACGTAGGTCTTGATGTCTTCGGGCCTTGGCCTGTCACGGTCAGGAAAACACGTGGTGGACAAGCCGATGCTAAGAGATGGGCAGTCATATTCACGTGCATGAGCACACGAGCCATTCATATTGAAGTTATTGAATCAATGGACACGTCATCATTCATAAATGCCCTGCGTCGGTTTTTTGCCATCAGAGGTGCAGTCAAACTTCTTAGATCCGATTGTGGGACAAATTTCGTGAGTGCATGCAAAGAACTGCAAATAGACAAACAAGGTTGTCACAACAGCAAACTAAACAGCCTTTTGGAAGACTTTAGCTGTAAATGGCTTTTCAACCCCCCACATGCGTCGCATATGGCTGGCTCCTGGGAGCGCATGATTGGGGTCACGCGTAAAATCCTGGATGCAATGCTCCTAGAACACAGGAATGCAAAGCTTACCCATGAAATACTGGTGACGTTAATGGCTGAGGTTACTGCCATAGTGAATGCACGTCCGTTAACAGCAGTTTCTGCAGATCCAGACAACCCTGTCATCCTTACCCCCGCCATGTTGCTCACACAAAAGGTCACGACCCCACCTATCCCACCCGGTCAGTTTGAAAGCAGTGATCTGTTCAAAGCTCAATGGAGACGCGTACAATACCTCGCTGATGTTTTCTGGAGACGATGGAAAGCAGAATATGTCTCTGGACTTCAGCACCGCCGCAAATGGAAAACAGTAAAGCCTAACCTACAAATCGGAGATGTTGTCCTGTTAAGAGAGACACTTGAGCATAGGAACAACTGGCCACTTGGACGCATCACTAAAACCTTTCCCAGTGAAGATGGGTTTGTAAGGAAAATAGAGGTGATGACTTTCTGCAAGGGTGCTCCAAGATGCTACGTAAGGCCTATAAGTGAAGTTGTGCTATTGGTGTCTAATGAGTGTACTTGAATTCAAAACTGTGTTTTCATTGTATTTTATTTGTGTTTACATGTTAGTTGAGCATGACATTCCACGGATGTCAGGCGGGGAGTGTTCTGCTCCTATATGAGTGCTATAGGGAATTTCTGTCATTGACTCATTTCTCAGTCTTTCCACTAGGGTTCAGTAGTATCTCTTAAGTTAGTGGCTTCTTCTTCGGTTGTTTTTTGTGCATGAGAAGAACCTGTAGCAGAAACATGAGCTGCTCATCTTTAAGCCTAAGTTTACATTGTTTGGGAGTTTGTTGAGCCATAATCTGTAAGTAGTCAATGTGTAACTTTATTTTTCTTCAAGAGTTGTTACTTTACTGTTACTTATGAAGTTATTGAAACTTATAAGGAAAATATTATAAACGTAAAACACACGAAGTGCTGCATCACTGACGTCTGTTGATTACAAAATGAGTCAATTCTGATGCTTGTGTATTGTTGTATTGTATGTTCACAGTCTTACAGAATTAAAAGGAAGACAAACGGTCTTCAGTTAAAGGCATACAGACGAAGCAAAGTGTCTTGTCGTTCCTGAAACCACCTCCTCTTATGTTTAGCTCGTTGCATAGGTTGAATAGCCATACATTCAACTGAGGGCAGCAGAGTTTTGCAAATAACATAATTTCAAGACGAACGCTGGACGAATTAATTACACACGGCTGGCAGCGCATCATCTAATCATTCCCTTGTTAGTCTGCACCCAATCGATTAGTTTCCCCTTCACTATAAATACTCACCCGCATCTCACTTTTGTGCAGGATTTGCAATACAGGCAATCTTCACTAGCAAAGATAATGTCCCAATCTGACTCTTCTGACTATGCTTGCGAGGAGCAGCTCTCGCTCAACCTCCAGCTGCCCAGCAAGCTGAGGCCCCGCCAGCAGATCAACGCGAGGCCGCGGAGCCCAGCAGAGGCCACAGGCCTACAAAACAGGCTAAATCGCCTACTCAAAGAGCCCACTCCCGCTCACCTCCCGCCGGCCAACTTTCACCATCTCCGGCCTCATCCTACACTTCCACTAGATCTTGTCTGAGAAAATGGACCATCAGTACAATTCGCCAAACCCTCGCCACCACCAAAATCAGCTTCTAGAAGAAAGCAATGAAACAAGAACTCTTAAACCCTAATCAACACCCACCTCCCCGATCCTTCACCACCAGCCGCTACACCGCCAAAGAAAAGACAGCAGAAAACTGCTCACCTCTCTCCAGCTCCTCGATCTCTTCCCTGCCACTCAACTCCCTCTGCCAGCCTCAGCCTTGCTCCCGATACCAAATCACCACCTCCACTACCTCCAAGACACCGCCATTCTGCCGCTCCTCCACCAAACCAGCCTTCAGGATCCATCACTCCAGCCCAACTCCACCAAACCATCACAGAGTACTTCGCTAACTGGCCTGCTGCTTCACCAAGTTCCTCTCACCAAAACAATCCCCACCATCAAGTAAACCCTCTGAGGTCTGAGGTGATTTTGGGGCCCTTGAGATGTATTGACGTGCTCTGATATTTGAGCTTTTTTCAGCTACTTTAACATATTTTTGACCAACCTGTATTTTTCTATTTTCTATTTTAATCAGCACAAACGGGTCTACAATAATATGTGACCAAAATGAATTTGCATGTTTGCATTTTTTAGGAAAAAAATATGCATGGTTTGTAGGTTTTGTGAAAATAAAAGTCACTGAAATAAGGCCTCTGTAACGTATGGACTGACAGAGGTGAGTAAAATCCAAAAGTTTATGTTTATTGACACAAATAACCAAGGTAAGCAAACGTAAAGTCATCCAAAACTGGGAATAATATAAGGGAACTCAAAAGTCTTTCTTTCCAAAGGGACGGAGAGGAGAATCCATTGCACACCACCACACACCACAGAGAAGGACGATCACAATGACGACGAGGAGACAACGCTGGAGACAGGATGGAACAATGGAGACACTGGGGAGACTGCAGGGCTTCACGGAGACTTCTGGGAATATAAGGTAAGAATTAGCAGGTATTGTAACACAGGTAAGTATAGTCCTCTACGTATGAACGAGCTTGGACGTAGACTGCAGTGTGGTGTGTGCTTATGAGGGGTGTGCATTAGTGCAGGGAAGTGGAATCAGGTGAGCAGACCAGGTGACGATGATTAGAACTCTGGTGACTGTGATCTCTGGGTGCCAGTGAGGGTGGAGCCTGGTGTGGATGTTACATATATATAGGCCTATATATATATATATATATATATATATTATGGTTATGGGATTATCAATGGCATTTTTTTAATTAATCATGATGAATCTAGAAATTAGCTTTGTATGAAAGCACAGGTTAAAGTGTAATGTATCAGGGTTGGCTGTGTTTTAGGGAGTCAACCAGTCTCATTAAGAGATAAAGAGACACCCTTAGGCTGAAAATGTGTGCCAAAGTAGATTGTGCAGGATGTGATTTTATTTTTTTAACTAGATGTGATGCCTGCTGCATGTTTAAATGCACGTCAGAGCAGTCAACAAAGGTTGGTGAGTTTATGAGAAACTGGGGGTATCTAAAAATTTTTTTTTACTTAATGTGCTTTATGGACTGCTTGTTTGTTGATTTCATTGGTTTTGCAACCTGTCCAAGGACTACAGGACAAATGTTGCTGTTTGGCTGCTGCCTATAGTAATATAGATAAATGAGCATTGATGTTGTCAAGTCGCATCTTAAGAGAATTTGGGACAGTCTGAGCTCAGCACTTCTGTGCTGCATTTATTTCATTCTGTCAGGAGAAAAGAAGAGAGACAATAAAACTGTTGAAAAACTGGATAATTGGCTCACATGAAAATGCACTGCATGATCTAATTTGTTTCTCTCAGAGAAAGAGAGAGAAATGTTTCACTCCCCAAGGCTACATTCTTTGTTTTTACATAATCAGCACATATTTTTGTTTTATATGCTAGCATATGGTTAATCAGCTGGAATAAAATCTAAATAAAAAAGACCTTAAAAATGTTGCCTTGTCAGCCAAGGTACTGTAGGACACCAGGCTGTAGGACATTTAATAAATGAATGAATAAATAAACTGATTGATCGATTTTGTAATGTTTATGTGTGACCTTTTTGTGTAATTACAGTTTGTTAATTCAGTGCTGCAGTTATACCCCTACCTAAAAAAGAGAGATTTTCATTTTAATAAGCATGAAATAAGTTGCAGCTGTACATATCTGTGTGAATGCATAATATGGAAATTTAACAGTTGAAAATGAAGTCAATTCAGCTTAATACCTTGAAACACACTGTAACGTGACATGCATTACTACACCTTGAATAGTTTTAAATAACATTCTACACTTCTAATAATGGTTCATTGTATTCTAATTATTGTTCCTGCATTTTGACCTCATGTTAATTGCGAGTTAACACATATATATAGGAGAGAGCAGGGATAATTATTACATAATTAATAACCTAATGCAAAATGCACTGTATTATGTATCAGGTATGGGCATAAATAAATGCTCTGGAGAGCTTTTGGACACATCTGCAAAAAATTAAACTCATTAACTAATAAACTAACAAACAGTTTAAGCAGCTGCTTTTTGTCCGTCAAATATATAACTACTTTGGTCTATATATAAATCTGATTTGCTGCGGTGGAAATAAGGTGACCAGTTTAAAACATACACTTACTTTCAGGTGCGTGTAGATGCAGGCGATGACAAAGGTAGCGATTCAACATATACTTTAATAAATAAAAAGGAGCTGACAGGACACACACTCAAAGTGACATCAATAATTTAACAACACAAGACAAAACTCAACAGGCCTTAAAACAAGACAACATTTGGGAGAACTCAGAACAGGTGAGGGACACAGGTGGATTGAGGAAACTAATTAACTAAACAAGAAACAAAATAAGGAAAAACAGGAATATAAGAAAGTGAAACCAAAATTAAATAGTGAATGACATACCACATTACATCACGCCCTCCTCCGTAAAAGTGCATCCTCACACCATAACAAAACATAGGAGGTATAATAACGAGGGAGGGCGCCCTGGAGGTGACTCCTGGCTGTGACTGTCAAACTGGACTTTCAGGGATCGGGATCGGCTCTCCTGGCCTAGACTGCGGAACGGAATCCGTGGGGATCTGGATCGGCTCTCCTGGCCAAGTCATGCAAACTGGACTCTCAGGGATCGGCACTCCTGGCCATGACTGAGGAGCGGAATTTGCAGGGATGTGGATCCGCTTCCGGGGAGCTGGCACTGGATGCCCACAATACAGAGCAGATTCCTTGGGGAATTCCTGCCACGAATTCTCAGGCAGCCACACCCACGGCGTGGGCATCGGACAGTGCATACGCGGGGCGGGTAGAGGATGCCACTCTTGAGCGGCACTCTCTGCCGTTCTGGGCAGCTCTAGCCGCACACTGTCTGACGGGCTTCCCAGCGGTGCAGACTTTCATTCTGTCATTGGCGTCGGTGGATATTGAGTGACTGTTGGCTCAGGCCAGGAAGTCTCCCGCGGTGTCTGGGGGATCATCAGAGATGTAATGGTGGGACCCAAGCCAGAAAAATTGGATGGTGTCAGAACTAAGCCAGGAAAGGAAGATCCAGCTGATGAATGTGGAGAAAGTTTGCGGCCCATTCCACCTTGTTTTTTGGTGGTTCGATTATTCTGTCAGGTGCGTGTAGGCGATGACAAAGGTAGCGATTCAACATGTACTTTAATAAATAAAAAGGAGCTGACAACAGGCAGCACACACTTAAAGTAACATCAATTATCAAACAACACAAGACAAAACTTAAGGAGAACTCAGAACAGGCGAGGGACATAGGTGGATTGAGGAAACTAATTAACCAAACAAGAAACGGAAAAGACCAAAAAAGGAAAAAAACGGAAAACAAGAAAGCAAAACCAATTGTGAAGTCATAACACGTTACACTTTCATTAGTACAAATAAATACATTTTAACAATAAAATATTTTACATAAAAAAAAATTGTCTATTTGTCACCTTTTAAATTAAAATGTAGTTTTAGAATTAAATAATTAAAGCAGTGATTCTCAACCGGTGGGCCATGGCCCTCTAGTGGGCCTTCAAGCTCCATCTGGTGGGCTGTGTATCTAATTAGAAATCTAATTTTTCTTATGAATTTATATGATCAAAACCACTAAAGTTCAGTCGACATGAATTATCTAAAAGCTAATTGTGTTTAAATATTGCTTTCCGGCATTATGACTCCAAAACAATAAAACCCATTACATATGAGGCATTTCTTGCACCCATTGGGGACATAGTTACTGATTATCATGACTTAGAACTGTCTTTTTGCACATCACATTGCTGTCATGATTCCAGCTGGCATGTCTGTCTCTGTCTTTTCATTCTGTTACCGGACTCAATATCCCAGTATGCACCTCTCCACTCACATCTGTTTGTCATCATGTACTAATCATCCCCTCTCAGCTGTCGTTATGTATCAATCATCCCCTATTTATCCCCTGTATATATACCAGTATGTTTCTCTTACCCCTTTTTTTGATTTTGTGATTCTGTGTTTTTCCCCTCCGTGTTTGATCAGTGTTTTCTCCTTGTTTCCTGTATGATAGCCGCCTGCCTTTTTGACCCTTTGCCTGTGTACCTCGACTTTGTCTTTTGCTTCGTCTATGTAATTCTGTTTGCCTTTGTTTTTAGCCTGTTTTGCCGACTACAAATAAACTCTCAGCATATGGATCCGCACACCTCTGCCTTCTTTGTGACAGAAAACTTCGCCACACCAGCATCCAGCAAGAGTTTAGGAGTCCCACGATCTAAAGGGGGATCTTAGGAACAACATTCGCAGAGCAATTCGGTGATTGCTACAGAATTCTATGAACTATCCAAATCTACTGATTTCAGTGACGAGGCACTGATAACTGCTTTCAGCCTTGGCACCAGCTATCATCGCCCTATAGATCTCCCAGACACCACGGACTGTAGCTGGGAGGTGGTGTTATATTCATGCCTGGGATGGGTAAGTGCTCATGGTGAAAGATCGCCACTGCCGTCACACAAGATGGCCGCCACTCACGAGTCCTCGCACAAAATGGCCGCCCACGAGTCATTGCATGGCCGCCGTTCACGAGACCGTGCACAAAGACACTGTCACATCTGAGAAGTCAGGAGGCTACCGTCAGATACCAGGCTCTCGCCTTGCGATTCGTTGAACAGTATGGCACAGAGGTCATTTAGTGTCAGCACCCGAAGCTTCCTGCAAAATGGCTGCTGTACCCAAGTCACAGTCAACGAGGCCTCAGAGGCCCAAGTCCTCCTCCACCCTAATTGCCAAGCCTGTTGTCCCAGGCGTGGAGGATGACATCACTGTGGGCGCAGGGTTCACTTACAGGCCTGTAAGCTGTTTCTCCAAGTTAACGAACACCTCCTTTGGCTTCCTTCAGAAGATCCAAACTACCATTCCCCAGGCCAGTTCCAGGGCCCCAACCAGGTGAAGCATTGTCAAGTCCTGTCGCTGAATCATGGCCAGGAGTGCAGTCCGAAATCCTTGTGGTTTCTAGCCCGCAAGAAATGGGTCAAGAAACGGACATTCATACAACACAGTCTTTGATTAACACTCTGGGAAAACTCCCTGAAACGCGCTTTGCGCGTGACCTTCATTGACCTGTCCAGCACACACACTTACGTTACAGCTCAAAACTCACGTTTGAATGCTTTGCTTGTAACAGTCCAAAGAGAAAGGAACAATTTACAATCGCATCATATGACCCCCTTTAACACATTTGTAGAATTACAGTTGTTAAATGTTTTGCTATCTAATCTCTCCCATTCTTTCACTGTTAAACTTGTTTTATTTGTTCCTGTGAATGATGAAGTCTTCTTGGATTTGATTGGCCATTTCTATTATTTTGACATTGATGAGTGCTTTAAGACAACTGAGGTGAAACAGCCTAAAAAATGTGGATGATTGGCTGATGCAACAGGCTCTTTAAACTCAAGCTAAACTAGAGTACCATCCAGAATGACAGATGATGAATTCATATCTCTTTAAATCCACAACCTGAGGCACAGGTCAAATTTAACATATGAGAGATTAAGTGAGATGAGAGTCTAAGGAGAGAAAAAGAAAGAAATTGACCCCAACTGAGAAGCGAGTGTTTGTGACCTTCTTATAAGTGAAGAACAGGGAGGACAGAGAGGAGCAGCAATAAAAAAAAGATGATGCCTTGAAGTGCTCCAGTGAAGAGGGTAATAAGTAGGAAAAACCTCTCGTCACATGATCACAGCCATCAGAGAGGTACAAGGAGAACAAAGAATGAGCCAAATGGAGGAGGAGGGGGAGGAAATCAGATTCAAGGACAGTCATAAGCTTTCTAAAAACTTGTAAAGTGTCTTTCTAGTCATTTTTATAAAACTGTTCCCATTTTCTCTATTGAACTATGGAGTTTGACCTATTCACAGTGCTATTGATTCCCAGAGGACAAATGTATTGCTCAGATGTTGCTGCATTATAGCTCAGGAAATTTACTGGATTTTCTTGGTATGTTAAAGCAGGCAATCTTTATTGCCATAACTTTGTCCAAGAGCATCTACCTGTCACTGACTTACATTGTAATCTTTTCTGTGAGTCCATCATGGAATTTTTAACAATTCGGTGATACAAACATGGAATTATGCATAAGAGTTTGTGGTCATTATACGGAATTCTGTGAGATCAGGTTGTGTTTGGATTGGCTGGGAAAAAAAGAAAAATTTACAAAAATAACACATGTAATGTAAAAGGTGAGTGAGGCCACATCCAGACGAAGTCAGAGCTTTCCCTATCTGATCTGTCTTTTTTTCTTTTTCTTCTATAAAAACGACAAGAAGTATCTGTACACAAAATCACTGAAACGATGGTGAATTCAGGTGGCGCTGTAACTGTTACACAGAGATACAGTAAAAATGGAGAATAAGACTTGGAGCATGTGTATAAACTTTGCGTCAGGGGCGGTTCTAGTATTTCATCTTTATGGGGGCTTAGTCCTCAGAGAGACAACGATGCAAATGACCTAAATAAACAAAATTTTAATGTGCTTATGAAAACTGTATTACAATTACCTATTAAAGTTACAGAAGTCACTGAGTCATTGTAAGTTTTCTTTAGTTGTTCGATTAACGTTATTAGCCTAATATAAGATGCTGCTTCCCCAAGAAAGTTTATCACTCTTATAGGAACACCCTCCTGGTGGCCAAAACGAAGCTTTGCTCCACTGACCACCACTTATTTTCATACAGTTTTAGTAGTAATGTAGTAAAGTAGTAAAACTTAAATATTATAAGTGATTTTTAGTATTTCAGTGTTTGTTGCTTTTCTACTTTTGTGTTTAATTCTGATTATGACTACCTTGCCAAAGGACTGCGAATGAAAATTAGCCATTGGCTAAAATCAATACATGCATGAATTTGTTTTTGTTTTTTTATTGTACACGCTCCCTTTAAAAAAAAAAAGAAAAAAAAAGCCAACACTTAATTGATGATGAATATTATAGATTAAATAATATTTGCACAGTCAAGCAGATGAAGAAAACCGTTACAAGGACAACACTGCACCATTAATAATAATATAACCATGTTATATGCATCATTAATACAGAGATTACTGAATTTGATATTTTAATATTGATTTAAATATATTAAGGCACTTAAAGTGTTTCTACAACATT
The DNA here is from genome assembly GCA_032353835.1 of Enteromius viviparus. Classification (NCBI taxonomy): domain Eukaryota; kingdom Metazoa; phylum Chordata; class Actinopteri; order Cypriniformes; family Cyprinidae; genus Enteromius; species Enteromius viviparus. Next base: position 17,536,405 of record JAUCNO010000795.1, on the reverse strand, counting down.
TTGTTGTGCTGTTTAATAATTTTTATTGCTACTTGATATGGATTGCAACTTGCCAAAACTTGAATTTTTAAGATTAAAAAATTAGCTTTTTTTTTATTATTTTGAAAGCTGATCTAAGTATTTGAGACTGTGAAACAGATTCAAAATTGACATGCTTGTGCTGCAGTTCTATGGATATTTTGCCCTCCAGGTCTTTGAACCGGTCGTGTGACTGAAAACTATGAATTGATCATAATGTGGTAATCATACACTGTGATAGATTGTTAATGTGCATACACGTTTGAATGAAGCAAGCACGCAATGAGAGGCACAGATTGCATGTCTGCAACATACAATGATTACAAACTTCTTTTCTAATTTCACTTTCTGTAAAATTAAACATTGTGGGCAATATTTTTCCTTACTTATTACTTATTGTGCCTGGTCACTGGACAGCTTTATTTTTTGTTGCAAAAAATAATGATATGAAAAAAAATGATAGTTTATGATATTAGCTGTTTCCTCATTTCTTAAAAGATTATGTTGGTGCTTCTGAGGCACTAAAGCTGTGTTTTAGGACAATAGTCTTTATGTGATTAGATTAACCATGATTCTTCTTAATGGGTTGGCTGGCAAATATCCCAGCTCTCTTTTCTACATCAAAAAGCTAATGCACCTGTTGCACTTAATGCCGCCCCTAATGCACATTTATCCAAGTCACTATACTATTACTGTGTAGGATAAGATAGATCATAGACCGTACCTGTGCAGTAAGTAGCACTTACGTATGTGATATTTTGAGAGGATTTATTTCATTTTTTATTTATTTTTTGCAATCTTTATGGTAAATTAATTTTCATGGATTCAGCAAACACAATAGCACTCAAACTGAGTGAAAACACAATGTTTTATGTTAGAGTACATACAGAAACACAAAAAATCAATGTTAACTAAATGAATGTAATGTGTGTACTTTTTTTTTTTGTTTGTTTGCTTTTTTTCTTCAGGTATGTTACAACATGGCAAAAACATCCTTTACCTTTCTATTCCTTTTTCTGAAGTTTGTAATTTTTCAAAATTTGTCCTTTTTTTTCATTTGATTCAAAAGTAAATTAAGCAGATACATAATTTTTTAGCACATTCTGTTTTATTAGGATGAACTGTCTTCTTATTGCTGTAACGATTGGTGCGTGTTGTGGTGCGTGCAGGCAGAGAGGAGAGGACAAGGAAACTCCGAATACAAATATTTAATAAACAAAACTCAACGACAAAACAAAAGGCTGACGAGGCAGCAACAACAACACGACATCCACATAACGAGCACACATCACATTACTTTAACACCGAATAATCTTAACTCAAAAACAAAGGGCTTTAAATACACAGAAACTAATGAACAAAAGTGAGGGCAGCTGGAGAAACACAGGTGAACCAAATCAACTAATCAGAATATAATCACAGGGAAAAAACAAAAAAAAACAAGACTGGACTAAACCAAAAATACTAAGACGGGGGAGCGCAGGACAGACAGACACGAAACATGACAATTGCTCTTATAAAATTGTATTTATTTATCACATTTACTGGCAAAATATAATTCCAGCCAACTGTTAATGAAAGTATGCAATCGTGACTTAATCATGGACCCAATAAAAAGTTTCATCAGGTTCAAGTTCAAAAGGGCATTTTTATTTTGTGTCATATCATATTTTAAGGACAGAGAGATGCGGAAAGAAAAATGAGGGGAAGGGAAAGAGATACATTGGGGTTCACAAATCTGTATCTGGGCCAAGCATGGGGCCGCTATGATGAATTCTGCATAAATTACATATCCTTTGAGCAATTCCCCATATTCTCCACCGGATAAGTTCACAATGTCATAATTCATCTCTAATCTAATGAGCTTCAACACTAGCAAAGCACAAATCAAATTTGGTTAGTGAAGGGAAGCTCTGAAATTTCATTCCAATGAACCTCTCCTGCCATTTTGACATATACAGGAAGGAGCTAATGCGATTTACTGCGGACACCACATGAATTATCTCCAATAATTTGAATTAAATGTGCCAGGTCTTGTGCTACTCTTTTTAGCTAATTAAAGTTCCGAGATGAAGAAAGATAACACCTTTTTACAAGGTCATAAAAAGGTTGGCTTTTATTTGTATTTATTTATTTTTTGAAGAAATACAAAAAATACATACATACAGTAGACATATACTCAGGATGCAAATCAGAGACATGCTGCAATTTGAACCAATTATGTATATCATCGAAGACAGCAGGCTGATGTCCTCTAACCATTAATTTCGAAGTATAACTATATTTTCTTGCCCTGTGGTGTCATGGTATTGCTATTGGTAATGCTATAAAAGAATGAAGTTAAGTGATCTCAGTTGTAATTTCTGAGACAGATCTGATCCACAATACCCCTCCTCCAACAAGCAAACCAGGTACCAACATGCCCCAAACCACCTACACACATCGCAACAAGAACCAAGAATATGAGATTTTATATATAAGTACTTGTAGCAGCAGTAAACCAAAAACACGCACATCAACCTCAAAAAAGGGTGCTCGACCACAGAAATAGCTAGCAAGCAAAGTCGGCAACACCTTGGCTCCAAAAGTATCAAAAAGTTTTTATTATTTAAAACGTATCAGGTAGAGCTCGAAACTGTGACATTCTGCCCTGTCTGTTCCTGTCTCCCCCATGTCATTTTGTATTTTGGTTCAGTCCTGTCCGTTTGGTTTC
>JAUCNO010000795.1:17462608-17481615 GCA_032353835.1 Enteromius viviparus | reverse complement strand
ATATATATATAATACTACTAAAGAGATGAGATATTTGCCTTTGCATTTGTTTTTGTTGTTTTAAAAAAATATTCAGGAGACTACCAGGAATCTATTCTCACATTAGAAACATTAGTCTGGCCACATTATAGATTGAATGCGATGATCCTGTGCATCTTGTCTGTAAAGCCGGTTTCATGATTAGCAGACTCCATTACCTGTTTTAAATGAAGCAACATACACAGACGTAGTTCACTGACAAGCTGCACAATATCGGCTTCATAATCGCTGATGAATCGCCTTCAATTATGAACCTGACATGATAATCACGTGTAATATACTCTACATTACAGTATGTGTTTAATGATGGTCAGAAATAGCCATTTGTAGAATGTAAAAACAGCAGAAAAATGGAGGGCTGGCGCATTTCAGTGTTTGGTTGTGCTGTTTCCTCCACTTCAGTGTCTGATATATAGCCTAATGCCAGGAACCAGGTCAGTTTGTACATCTTTCAGTGTTAAAAATGCGTTGATCATGTGTATAATTAGGTAATTTAGATGCTAATTAAGTCACAACATTTTTTGATTTAATTTCTGCGTGTTTTAAGATCGAAAGCTGGATTCAGAAATGTCTAAATCTTCTTTTCTTACCTGAGGTACTATTATTTCTGCAGAGCTGTTTGTAATGCTGACTCATTGCAGACACTGTTGGACATGGTATTCTGCGATGTGCAGCAGTGGCCCCTTCTTTCTTTGTTTGCATTTTAAAGAGCTCCAGATCCCATTGGATCATGGGTAAATATAACAATAGAGGAGCATTGTTCCTTCGCACCAAAGATGTTCAAACCTCTGTCATGCTGGTTCATGTAGTATAAGAGATTTTCAAATCCCTTTGAGCTGATATAACAGTACCTCTGCAGTTTTGTATTCTTTGTCTATGTCGACATTCCTTTGCCTTTTGTTTGATAGTACAGGGGGAAAATATATCGAGACCCAACACAATTCAGTATTTAAACCTACTCATAAAATCATAAAGTCTTCTTTGGAGCAGGAGTTCTTCTGCTGTGAAAGGGCATTGGATAAAGGATCTGAAGAACACACATTGATTAGACCATGTTGATGAGTAGCCCCTTCAGGTTTAGTACCTCTGTCTAACGTCCCTCTATTAGATCTCATCATATTTAATGGTAGGTGGTCCATATGTCTCTCAGCACTGCAGGCTGTTGCTGTGTCAGTGCCAGTGTCAATGATGAGGGCCGCAAATCCATTAGCCTGTCATTGACTGGGCCGTTTAGTCAAGGGGAGCGATTGGGAACTACATGTATCTATTCATGCATGATGTAATGATGTCGCCTTGAGCCTGTGCCAGACGCATGTCCTTGCTAAGGATTTAGTTTTGTGTGTTGGTGGCACTTTTGGGAGTTCTTGGTCCATAACCGCTGGAGATATTAAGCAGCCTTCCAATATTCAGATGAATAGATGATGTTTTATGTTTTAGGTTTTTAGTGGCCAATTCTCCAACTGTTAAAATGTAAAACAAAAAGTCAATGAAATGTATAAAAGTGTTATTTCTGTTCTATCAATGAGTATGTCATCAGGTTGATTGTAGACTAAAACTAAGAATCTAAAATTAAGAAAAAAGTAATAATTACTTGAAATAAAATGTTAACTGAATAAAAATAAAATATTTAAATCAGCTAGTTGCCAAAGCATCATTTCAGATTGTTTTATGTTGTTTGACTTTTAGTTTTAGTAAAACTGTAATAAAAATTTGTAATTTTAAACAAATACATATAAACAAAAACTGACAAAAGAGAAAAATCATATATTTGTATAAAAAAGAAAAAAATAATTAAACCTATATTCATATATCAGTGATAAAAATAAAATGTCGTAATAATTAGATTTTATTTTTGTTGGTTTTTAATGTTGGATAAATAGAGGCTGGTACTGGATTGGTTCATGCTAAATTTCCCTCTGACATCAACTGATTTTGAGAATTTTTAAAAACAAATTATTTTTATTAATCTCAAAATAAAATATCATGCTATATGTAATACTGGTTTATAATAAAAATGTAAATACATAATAATAATTTTTGAGTTTTATTGTATTAATGTGATTGGTTGTCAGTCATAATTTTGTATTAGTAATTAAATGACTGTCACCCAAAACAGCAGCATAGACTCAATAAAAACTATTTCCCCTAGCCTCATGCCATTGAAAGAAGCGTTTAACCAAAAAAACAAAAACACTTTTTACTTTTTATTATGAGCTAAATTATTCACATCATTTGAACAAATTAGTTTTTTGAAGATTTCAGATTTGTCCAGTGTCCAGAACAGAGTGTGAGTTATGGAAATATTAGAGCTTCATCATTGGCTCAGTTTCTTCATCCTCTGCACCATAGACGTCAGACTCCAGGGATCTGCAGTGAGGATTTGGGAGGCACTGTGCCCCAGGCATCAGGAATTAGTCACCTCTTATCTTCAGTGAGCAGCTATATTTCCCTCTAATCTTATCTCGCAGTCAGTGTTTTTTAAAGACGGGCTCTGGTGTGAATCCCTTTGCCTTCAGGAACATGCTGAACACTGCATTGCACCTGCCACTGGCAGCAATTTATATCTTGGATCTAGATAACGACATAAGGTGACACAGCTTCCTGGAAAACTGACTAGTGGCTCTCCTTTAAAGACTTTGTTAATTACTCTGGCACTGTGTACCAATTAGCATACTGTCGGTAATAAATAGTATGTGTGTGATGAGAATTATTAGGTACATATCATACCGTAGAACAGGGTGTCCAAATCTGTTCCTGCAGAGTTTACTGTAGCTCGAACAGTAATTAAACACACCTGAACCAGCCTATCAAGGTCTTTAGACTCGCTAGAAACTTCCAGGCAAGTGTGTTGAAGCTAAAATCTGCAGGACTTTAGGTGTCCAGGAGCAGATTTGCACACATCACCCAATAATATAGCAGAAATATAGGAGAAAGATGGCCAGATATTGCATTGTTTCTGATGTATTTTTGAAAACGTCTGTGGATTTTATTTTGATACTGTATTTTATTTTAACAATTAAATTAATAATTTATATCAAATATCAAATCAAAATGCCTTGTTGAAATAATGAAATTCTCGAAAAGAAAACTTGAGCTTTTTATGACATTGTAAGGATTGTTACATATACAAGTAACATGCAATGCAACTCCCCCTGTGAACAATTCTTTTTGATTAATATTTGAATAAGTAATGATATTCGTGCTGTTTTTTAACTTTTTGCTAAATACATCTAAAAATGTTTAAGCTGTTATCCTACTTACACAGGAAGATGCTGCTCATTTGGTTAGTGATATGATTGTCTCCTGTTAATTAAATGTTTAATGTTTATAATAATAAAAATAAATTCAGATTTAATTGAATAATAGGAAAACAATATCCTGTTTATAATTTGATTATTTAGATCCCCTGTTAAAAAATGGGAAAATAGACATGCTATAACCAGAGATGTTATTTTTTCTTTCTTTCTTCTTTCTTTCACTAACCTCATAAAAGTCCAACTGTTTTTTGACAAAGGCCAAGATTTTTTGATGTATTCAAAATTCAATATTTAAAAAACCTTTTTGGCCTCCTGTAACTGTAATTTGCATGCTTAAATATTCAAAATTAATAAATAAAATGCTAAAAAGAATTTACAAGAAAAGTATTTAATAATTGCTTGCTGCTTTAATGAATAAAAACCCATCCAAAATTAACAAGTTTTATCTCTAAATTTACTTGAAAATTAATTTTTATAGATGCTATAGTACAGGGCTATAATTAGTACTTTTAGGAAATAAATTTGAGATGTGAGTCAAGCCGTAGTGTTCAAGTGAAATCTCAGTACAGTTCAATTTAAGGCCACACTGATCTTCACAATGTCAGTAGATCCACTTACTGTGCATATAACATGGATTGTGAAATATGCATACACAAGTATTGTTTTTAGAACATTTTGCACACATACAAAGCAATCTATCAAGTTGGATAGATGAAAGTAGCATGGGGAAACAGTACCCTTTCAAACAAATTCGCAGAGTAATCCATTGAGATTCTGCCTCAGTTTGCCCCTGTGAAGGGATTACAAGTCTACCTCGGATCAAAGCTGGGCTTTCTTTAATGTGCTCCGAGGCACACAGCTCATACTCCACTCATCTTCTGTCTCTGTTTAGTCATTGACCTTGAATTTGCGCAATTAACCAAAAAGATCTTTCTCTTTAGATATGAGCTTTCATTTTTCGAGCACACTGAGGGTTTATAGACTGGTTTACAGGAGGAGGATGATGTTTTCTCTAAAGGTGTTGTCTCTTCAGCTTTCTTGAGCTGTAATCTGCTTTGTAATGTTTATACAGGCCTCTCGAAAGTTTCTCCATCTTTCTATGAGCACCCTGTTTCCTGCTAAATCCCTTTATGTTGAGTCACCTGATTGGGACATTATCTGATTTGTTTTCCACAATGGCACACGTTCTGTCCTAATCCAGTCACAGCGGCACTGTGAATACACTTTTGTTGATTTACCATTATCTGACTTTTGTTTTTGGAAAAAACAAATAAACTAAAACTCTTTTCAGACTCTTGCGCTTCCAGAGAGAATCTTTTTTTATGTAAAAGCTTGTATATGGTGTTGTCAGCTCTCTTTGCCCACATGTGGACCCCTCCTCTGTAATTAAGCCGGACTGATAAAGGACCCGGACTTGCTGACAGGGGGGATGTAGAGTGCTGGCTCAGCGCTGGATGCCCCGTACCAGCCCAGGGTCATCAGAGCGGTGTGTATTTGTGACAGGAAGTTAGCTATTATGCACCCATGGTGTAGCCCCTCATTGGTTCAGAATACAGAACCATGTATTTTTACATGTATTTTAGATATACTAGGAAAATCTATAGGTTACAGTATATACACAAATACAGTAAATGAATATTATACATTATCTGTCTGTTTGAGTTTGGTTAAAATTCCAATGAATTGTTTAGAGAGAGAATTCACCCTCAAATCGATTACTTCTTCACTTTATTTAGGAAGTTTTAATAAGTGTGAGACATAATGGTGAGTTATAACTTTACAAAAAAGCTGAAACCGAACAATTTCAGTCCCCACTGATGTGCGTTGTATTTTTTTGCCCATATGGTCCAATTCACAGGGAATCAAAACAGTTATCGATATTCTTCAAAATATTTTTGTTTGTTCCACAAGAAAGTCGTAAAGGTTTTGAAAGTCATGCAAGACATGTGAGTAAATGATGACTTTTCATTTTTGGCTGGACAAACCTTTTTTAGGCAAAGTGTTTCATTTTAATAATGATAAAAAAAATAAAATAAAAGAGGTTTAAATACAATATGTAGTTTACGTATAATACCTTTTAAGACACAACACAAAATATCTCAAATAAAGAACTGTATACATTTTTATTTTTTTTTTATTTGCTTTGAGGCAAGTTTGCATTAGATATGTTTCTTATTATCTAATCTTATTAAGCATAGCCTAAATCTAAATGTATTTTATTTCAAATCTTCTAAAAGCCACTGAGATGAAGATATGAAGATATATTTTCCCTTATTTATTATTGCTACAGTTTGAGAGCACTTAAAAAGCAGCATTTTTTCTTCATTTATTACATATTTATTCATGTAGCTTTTAATTCTCTGCTGATGCATCAAGGCTATGGAAGGAGGATACAGTAGAGGGTCAGTTTACACATAGTAAACAATGACATTGCAGTCGTAACTGATCCATCGAACAGTATCTCGCCTCATTAACAGCAACAGCATGTAAACTCCCTGCCACGTGTGTGTTTGCACGTTTGTGTTCCTATACAATGAATATACAGTTTTTACTTGCTAATAGCATGCTAATTTATACTACAGAGTTTGTAAGAGGAGAATGGGTGTATCCACCAGAGACTTTGTCAAAATGAACAGCATGTTGAGGAATGTGTTTATTCTGTTACGTTCAATATACGTTGTTGTGCTTTTAACACATCATTTAGCAGAAAATGTTACCAACTTCAAAGGGTTTTCTTTAAAAGAAGCCTCTCTTTGATGAGCACCTGTGATAGAGCCGTCAGGACAAGAGTTGAAAGCCAACAGACGAATCTGAGCTCATTTCATTTTTCATTTTACGCCAAGTGTCTGGCTTCTCATTGCGTTGTTTATAGAACGCTGTATCACGTCCTGCAAGTCTGTTATTTGTTTACAGAAGCATTATTTTCTATCCTCTCCCTCTATTAAACAGTGATGTGTGCAAACAGAGGTCCACGCCGAGGCTTCCTGATTAAACTGACCCGTCGTTGTTCACCTGCATTGGCAATAATGATACCCAAACACATTTATGCAACAAAATAAATTAGCAAGTGCTTGGGATATTGCTAAAAAGAACAGCGGTTATTATGCTAGTCTAGTGGCGGCACTGAATCTTGGTAGGTTGCAGGTCTTTGGGTTCAGGCCCATTTTGGATTTATTACAAATATTGGACACTGTAACTAGATCATTAATACTTGCTTTCATGCACAAACATCCCTAAATGTAATATTTAATATCTCTGATAAACTGATCAATACTGAACAATAGCGTTGATGTGAATTTAGTGCAATTTGAATATTTAACTGTAATAAAATAGAAAAAATTATATATAGAAATATTGCAGAAACAAAAAGGAAAAAACAACTATATATATATATATATATATATATATAATTATTTTTTGTGGCACAATGTTTGTAACATGCACTAGAGCAGCTCAGACACGATGTAAAGGGAAGTGAACTGATCAGCAATGCTTTATGAGTTTAAAGTCCTATCAATATTTATGAAGGAAAAAGAAAACATTAGAGGCATGCTACTAACGAAGCACATACAGAAAGTTATATTGTTATTTTTTTGTATAATTCTTGTCAGATTATATGAAAAAAGAGTATAATGCATATCATTTAACAAAATACTTAATTTGCTACACGAAAAGAAAATGTTAAATTCCAGGAAAAAGATTTACTTAGTATTTAAAAAGAAGTATTTTGCATCATTTAAATGTTGTACATAAACTAGTGAAAGATTTGTATAAATGTTGGTAAATGTTTAACAAGACTGGATGATTCACATTAATCGGTTCAATCAGATTTCCATTCATTAAAATAAACCATCAATACAAACGAACTCAGTAAAATGAATCAGACTTCTTGGATTCCCTCGGGCAGCTTGAATGAAAGGCTGCTTGTGTAATATAATGTGACATTAAAACAGCATTTTGCCATGCTCCGCAACTACTTAATGAAGGAAAAAACGCTTAAAACTGCTGCATTTTGTCCTCACACTTAATCTATATGTGTGCAGATCACAAATATTTAAATCTGTTTTGCCCTTAAGCAATTGAATTACCATAATTACTTACGTAGACAAAAGTGGGTCAGTTTCTGTATGCAGGTTTAAACTCTTTGCTCTTTTAATTGCACTTCTAAATTATATTTCCTGCTCCATATTAAATAGCTCACAATTCATATGTGCCATCTAAGCCATCTGGCCCAAACCTTTACTAAATAATACCTACAGAACCCCTTCTATCTAGTAGAACATGAAGCATAACGGCATGCCTGAAGTAAATTAAAATAAAGCTCTCCTTTTAAAATACAGTATCTGAGCCCTTAGAAGAACCCTTAAGTGTGCCTGTTGAAAACAAATCTGATGTCAATATATTTTGAGCATCACTCAACAGAAAACCTCTCTGAGTATAGCGTGTGCTTCGCTGTAAAAGCCTTTTCATTCGATGCTTTTTGAGTGGGCTCCAAGATTAGAGGACTATCTCTATGTCTATTGCTTTTTTCCCCTCTTTGCCTCTAGCTACGGTAATGGGCTAGCAAAAACGACGTTGACGTTCTTCCGACTTTAAGCTCCTAGAGCATTTCTTTTGATATATATATTATTTTTTTTTGTTGTTTTGTTTTCTACCCATCGGATGGTACTTGTAGAAAACAACAAAGGTGAAGCGAGTAAATCTGCAGGGCGCCTCTTGATCGGAACGGAGACATGTTTTCTTACAGCTCCCTTAATGTTATCTGTGAAAAAATGAAATTGTGTTGTTCTTGGAAATGAAGGATTGGGGCTTCTGTTCACCATGTGAGCCTACATATTAAAATGAAAATAAATGTCAAATCTGTTGGCTGTCCACTGTCATCTTGAAGGCATAGAGCAATATTTTATTTAAGCATATTTTTTTCCGCTTATTGAACAACTAAATACACTCTTTCTTAAGACTCTCTCTCTTGTAGTTACAAGCTAGAAATCAATATTTCAGAGAAGACATCATGCAGTTCTGATCCACAATCACAGAGAATGATATTGCTGCCAAATAAGGGACCAGTGATTTATTTTTAATGGACCAAACACTTTTTCTGCACTGCACTGCGAAGGTTTACATGCTGTGTTCAGTAAAGACTTTGTATTATTGTTTTTTATGTGAATAGATCAAATCATGTTTTATGACCCACACATGTGGAAATTCATAATAAGGGGTTCACATACTTTTTCAGCTGTGTACAATTGTGCTTGATCTTTTTTTTTTTTTTGGTGGATTAAAAGGGGAACTATGTAGAATGAAATCTCAATCCGTGTCTAATATGAATAAACAAACAGAAACAAATAGGAGGAAAGGGTGCTGAACTCTCAAGGGCACAAAAAAACAATTTATCATTTCTGCGAAATCCTCCTTTGTGGATGGATGGTGAGTGCTACAGCGCTTGTCATAAATAAATATTTATCTGCGTTCCCTGCGGCCTCGTCTTTCAGGCCTGAGCTCAACACATATGGGAGCTGTTGAAACTTTTGATACAAATCTGTCTCTTGGTTTATTACCTGGTAACAGTTTTATGGAGTCTTGGCCACATTCTCCCATAACAATTACAGAGTTGTCATTCACGCCATGATCTTCAACGACAGTCGAGTGACACGGCGCATTAAGAATTATGCCATTGTGCATGTTAATTTTTTTTATTTATTTTTTTTTGTTTGGTCTTCAGCATATGCAGCACAAGAATGCAATTACGCATCAAACTAATTTAGAGAAAAACTGCTGAACACACAGACTGAAGCTTCCGGGCTTTTGCTTAATGTTAAAATTTAAATCAATCTCAAGGGGCTTTTTATGCAAATGCTCCAAACTTTTGATCTGACACCTCCTGTTTTGCAGGACGTAAGGTAAAATTAAATTATGCATGTCTTTGGCTCGTTTATTTAGTTTTTATTATTCGCATTACTGAGGTAAAATACAGCTTGTTTTCATGTTTTCCACATCAAATGGACTTGCTTTGGAATCATATCTTCATTTAATTTGCAGATAAATATAGTTATACAATGGTCTGCCTGAATACTCGATGGTTGAAGAAAATGCTATAATTCAATGAATAATTCAAGGGATCTTACTGCACTATTTCATCTCTGAGTCTGATATGAAGTGGACAGAATGCTAGCGCTCACAAAAATAATATTTGCTGTTCTGTTGCGAAACATTAACAACTTTAACATGTGGATTCTGGAAAATGGTTTAAGCGGGATAATGCATGGCTAGCTGTACATTTAAATATTTTAGTGTACTTCTCGGCCTCCACATTAAGAGGCATTTATACAACACTGTTTTCAATTAAAACATTTTAAATGTGGAAATGCTTATGTCCTTATGCTGTGGCTGTTAATTGACAAAAGCATGTTGGAGCATGAAAATGGGTTTTTGAAAGTGCAGGTTTTGGAAAACGATACAAACGATATATATCACACAAGATATTCATGCGTATCTCATTGGAAAAGCCGACATATTCTTACTGTAGGTTCATACGTAGTCGTACGAGGTGGAAAATTCGTGCTAACTCATAAGACTTCACTCATACAAATTTAGTAGGGATGCTCCGATCACGATCGGCTGATATGTTTGCGCGTTTTGTCAGTAAAGCCGGTCCTGTAATGAGTCAATGTCAATCAATGTCAAATCAAGCACCTGATGGCATTTAGCGCTTATTACAGGACCGGCTTTACTGACAAAACACGCAAACATATCGGCCGATCATGATCGGAGCATCCCTAAAATTTAGTATGAACTCCAGTGATGGGTAGGTAGGCGGGGTTAGGTGTAGTTCATTCGTACAAAATCATAGGAACTGGCAACTCGTAAAATACGTATATTTTGCAAAAATTATCCCTGCTAAAAAAAAACAGGTATATTTTGAGATGCTGGTTTAAGCTGGTCCGTTGCTGGTTTATACTAATTGTTTTGCTGGTCTTGGATTAATATGGATGAGTTGCGAGACTAGGCTGGTAAAGCTGGTTTATTGATTTGCTGTAAATCTCCATTCACCTTTTTTTTTTTAAACAGAATGGCAGTTAATACATAAAGCTGTAGATCACTGTAACAATGGGAGACAGGGCATGTGGATCCATATGCAACTATTTATTATAAAACTCAATGTACAAGCGAGCAGGGTCCATCGACAGCAAACAGTGACATCAGAGGCATAGACAATAGAATAAAAAAAAAAAAATCAATGGTCAGACGATTGGCGAATGTTATCCAAGGGAAACGGCAGCACCAAGAGTCCAGGAGCAGGCAGGGTCAAGAACGGTAATTCCAATAGGAGAAAACACAAGGAACACGGGAAAAACACAGAGGGCTTACAAAGGGGAAGGGTACATCCATGCAATGAACAAGCGGGGTGGAGACATTACAGGGTTGGAATGGCAACAACGGGAGACACTTCATAATACAAGTCGGTAATATTGAACAGAGAGACACACAAACAATAAACACAGTTAGGGCTGAAGTGCCCTCAGGAGGCTTCCGCGGCAACTGCTACGCATTATCTGGTTCAGTATCGCAAATGAATCACACACGTTACAGTGTTGTACGATGATCTGTTTAACTCAGTGAAAGATTGAAACCAGTTTGACAACAGACAATATTTTATAGTAGTTTAATGGGTCTAGTGGTGGAAATTGGACCATTTTCTATTTAATATTAGCATGCTAATGCTAAAAACAAGTAGCTACTTTTGGCTGTTATCAGTGAATTGGATAAAAACAGACACTTTGTCTGCTGTACAGGGTGTTGGAGGTAGACCAGTTGGACTAGCACCGTCCAGCACTGTTCAGTTTGTGATTTCACCATTGTTATTGAAAACCCTGTCTCTACCGCTACCAGCTTTGGCGAAATGATGCAGCTAAATTACATTCTTCTCCACACCATCTATTGCTGCAGTTTTCACTGTAAAGTTAAATGTTGCTCACAGCATTTGTGACAGATGTGCGGTGGACACCACAAAGATTGCAAGGCTATCATTTTCAGCCTCCATCGTGTGCATTTTCCCCCTGTCTCTGTGTTTTTGAAAATGAGCTTCTGCACTTGTAAATCTAAAGGAGACATTGTGAGGCAAATAGCCCTCGACTTACAATCCCTTTGTATTTTCTATACATGAAAGAGGTGAAATGTAGCCTCATACAAATGAGATAAAACTACTTGTTTCAGATATCTCTATACAATGGCCACTGAACTAAACAAGCTAGCAACGGAAGAATAATCGAAAGGGCTATTTCTGTAAAGCACTGGCATTTGAATACTGATTGGAAAGTATCTTTTTTGTTTTATAGAATAGAGGGTTATATTGTCATGACAGAAAATAAAAAGAAAACTATTTATTTCATTGCTTTCATGTGATGTCGGACCATTTGCTCTTTTTATAGGCTATTGCTTCATTTCAGGTCATTGAAAGTTTGCATTGGAATTACTGATAAAACAAGATCACATGAACAACATACAGAGGCCAAATTTCCTTTCGCTCTGTTCAGCCGTCATCATCCAGATTATCGATTCATCTCAGAGATACTGTATCAAGTGAAAGTTACCCAGCCAAAGTAATCTCTATCCTGGCAGTGTAGTCCTTCCCGCCACCACCCATCCTCTGAGAAAACACGTCCTCACTCAAAACCAGGATGACATCAGACAGATTGAATTGCATAAAAGCGTTTAACTCCCTGAGAAAATGTATACCTCCCTCGGTGGGAGATTCTTTCTCTACTCCACAGTCTTATTCATTTCATTTCCCTCTGCCTGATGCAGACTGTATTACAACATTGATCAAAGAGCAGATAACACTGCACGCTGCTAATGGCCTCCTCTTTCTGATCACAATTCTCCTGACTGCTTTGAGTCGCCGTTGCCCTAAAGTATTGTGTATGTCCCCAAAACCCAGTTAGCTCAAGTACCATATCCTCAATTATAATGTTTTGTCCTTTGTTTTTTACTAAATAGAAAGCCTTTTTACCACTAGATTGTGAGAGATGGCTGCTGTTGCAAAACTCCCTGCCATCTTTCTGAGATGTTCTGGGTGCTTGCCAGGGTGATGTGATTGTTGGTAGTGTACTGCTATGTGTTTTCCAGAACGTTTTTTATGGTTGCTAATTGGTTACTAAAGAGGTGTTTACGCAACATCATTTTCAGCTAAACATTTTGAGTTTTGTCCATTTATTTTTATAACAAAAAAACCTTTGAAAAAGATACCTTTTAGCATCTAAGCATGTAAATGCAGAGCGTGTTTCTTTACAAGGTGATGGATGCAGTTGAATGGTCAAATATGTGCAAAAATATGTCAAAATGTGGTGTTTATTGGTTAATTATGTAAACCCTTATCGTTATGTAATAAATTAATAGAAACAGATGAGAATAATAAAAAAAACAAAAAACAATAAATTGGATGCGTGCAGCTCTTGAAGTGAAGTGAAAAATTATTATATTATATAATAGTTATAATCAAACAGCACTAGAAAGTGTATTCATTATGGGGTGAACCATGTTTTTAAGAAAGATCAACAAATATTGTAACAAATGCATGGCTTATTGTTAGTTCATGTGATTGAGTGCAGGTCAGTTAACTTAATGGGATCATAGTTGATTGAATCTTTAATATAGTGCCTTTTATGAATGTATGTTAGCTTACTGAAAAGGTCTTAATTATAAACACACACTGGTTCATAGCTTATTTCAGTGTTGTTCAATATTTATAGAAATGCAACTTTCATTTTCTAACAAATAAACCCATATTTGAGTAATGTCGTATCAAACCCAGGATTATTATGACTATGCACAATCCTCATAATATCATACTTTGTTTGCTGACCCTTGGCAGTGTATCATCCGGTTGTTTTATTATATGCCCATTTGAACAATACGGACATTCTATTAAGCCATAAGAGAGAGATATCCATCCTCTTTTTTTTTTCTTACGAGGGGGATTACTGCATGGACGATTTGGGCCTGTATCCAGATCGCCGTCATGACCCATATGTTGGGAAAACAATTGAAAAGCAGCATCTGCTCTCTTTTTGTCCTCAGTTTGATGATTTTGAGCTCTTTATTTTGACTTTATGGTACGTTGTTCCAACCTGGCAGTTCTTGACCCTGAGTTTTACATTTGTTCCCATGAGTGGCACGTGCTGTAAAAACAGTCTCGCATTCACCTGAGACTTAACAACAAAATATGGTCTACATTGTGTCTCATTCTGACTAAGAACCACCATATTATTTACAAATAGATGGTATTTCCTCAGCAGTAGTAAATGTGAGTTTTGTACTGTTTGTATGTTACAGAGCATTTTTTGCTCTTGCAATCCCACCATATTTCATGTAGCCTACACAAATCAAGTACTTGAGTGAAAGTACAAATACATACAATGAAATATTACTCCATTTAAATTAAAAAAATTACTCTGTTTTTTATGTAATTAAGTTAAAAAGTACTTATAGATAGATAATTTCATTTGCAATTTTATATAGGCTACTTGATTTTATATAAAACATAGTTTTTATTATCTCACTGCTTAAAATAACCGGGACTTTCCCAAAATAACCACTAGTCAAGAGACAGCATATTTTTTTGTTGACTCGACGACGTTGACGAGCATGATGTAATGTTCACTGTGAAGCTGCACTGCAATGTACCCGAGAGAAAACCGATTTGAACGCTTAATTTTTCACCAGTAAGAAAACGTGTTTTGAAGTTATAAGGTTATTGTTTTCCAGAACGTCACACTTTAATATGACATGAGAAAAAATTTGGATAAACATTTGGGAAGGAAAATATTGTATATTTTCATATTTTGTTTCTTCTCAAACCTTGTCTGTGTTGTAAAAACACACCAGAGGGGATTACTGTAGTTGAAAACCACATCCTTTCTTCTTCCCCTCAGATGTAATCTATAAAAAATATTTGGACATTATCTAAAAATGACTATAACTTGGCACCAGCAAGCTTGTTAGCAATCAGCATTAGATAACAATATTTAGACCTAGTTATTTTCAATATGGTTATGAATAAACATTCATATCTGTCTACTCGGCTAGTTGATCCAATCAATATAAAAATGTACACTGTTGATAAACAATAGAAAAACAGGCGTAAGGTTAACTGTGTAGCATTTTAATAAAATTGTGAATGTCCCAGCAGCAGGGAATATGAACGTTTTTTGATTTGGAGACACTGATGTTGATGTGTCTGCATTCAACTCAGTGGGCTTAAATAGATCACTCTTTACAGCAGTGTAACAAACTAACGATTTTTACCCAAGTATTATTTTTAATTAATGTAATTAATCCTAAAATTCGACATTAGTTACTTAGTTACTTTACACATCATCAGCGAGTCGGTTGTTCAGGTCACTGGAGACTCGCTCTGAACGAATCGTTTGAATCAGTGAGCTGTCGAATCAAGAACCCAGTGCAATCGGATCTTTCCAATTCGAGAGTGAATCGTTTGGTGTAATTTGTGAACCAGGTTCATTTAAAAGAATCAGTTTGTTAATGAATCACTCGTCTGCGTCTCGGAGCACGTGATATATAAGTAACGATACGTTTTATGAAATGTAGTGAAGTAAAAAGTACGATCTTATGGCTAGGAATGCAGTGAAGTAAAAGTGTAAGTTACTAAAAATAAAACTACTCCGTTAAAGTACAGATACTTGAAAAATGTACTACATGCACCACTGTAGCCTACCATTAAAACCCAAGTATGGATTTAAATGTCATATTTTTATCACAGCCCCCTCCCCTTTTTCATTTCCACAAAGCAGCGGCTCATTTAACTGATTAGTTTGGGACTTGTATAGACATTTATTTTGGTACTGTGTTTTAAAGATAACTTAATAAAATCCAAAATACCCTTCATAGATTTGAAGGTGTTTAAATGTTTTCCTGAGCATCCACATGCACCTGTGGATTGTGGAACATGTTTACAGGAGAAAAGAAATAAAAAAAAAAGGAATTATTTATTCCATTATTGGTAAATAAATGAAATTGTTTGTTGTTTTATGTCTGTTGAATCTTTTTATGTTTATACTAATACATTCATACTAAATAAAACAAATATAAATATATATACTTTATATTAGACATTCTTGGGTTCACCCAATCAGATTTACAACCCGAACTATTCATTTTAGAAACAATTATTATACATTTTTTAAAAAATGTATTAACTCACAAAAAGCAATATTTCAATAGACTGTGATTTTTTTTTTCATGCCATATTATAGCTAAGGGTAAGATAAACAACACAAGTGTAGGAGTCTATAAGTTGGTACTCTATTTTTCAAATTGGATGATTACTACACCTGCATATAAAAGACATTAACACACATACAGGCTGTGTGCTATTAGATAACTCTGCTAGACGGCCTGTGTTAATTGGCTCTGTTAGCTACAGCAGTTCACATGAACTAGAGAGATGGGTTCGTGGGATATTCATCCATCACACAGCCTGGCAAGTTAAGGAGTGATCTATAGATGAGGCTTCATCAGCCCAGAGAGACTGATAGGGCAATATAGCAAAGTGATGGGTAAAGTCAAGGCTGATTTGTAAGTGTATGACAGTGGTTCTCAACCTTTCCCTCTATTCCAAGTCTCAGAAGCAGCATATAATTTCAGCATACATATGACATCATTTTAGGCGATTTTATATAATGTACACTATAGTTTACATAGTGCTTTCAAATGATTAATCGTGATTAATCGCATACACAATTACAATATTTGTTTGCATAATATATGTGAGTGTTCTGTGTATATTTAGTACAGTATATATATATGTAAACTTTGTACATATAGAACTTTTTTTCTGAAATAGTATTTATATATAAATAATACATATACTCAACAAAAAAAAGTAAAAACTTTTATTTTGGATGTGATTAATCACAAATAATTGTTTGAAAGCACTAAAATGAACTGTACCATTTTAGTTAATTTTTATTTGAAAATGTAATGTAATTTTAAATGCAAGTAGTATAAATAATGTCGGAATGTAAAACTACATACAATTAAAGTTGTTGTAATAATAATAATAATAATAATTATTATTATAATATAAAAATAGTAACAACAACAACAATCTAACCACAGCAGTAAATTATTAACTCAAATCTGTTTATGTTTAATTAGATATTTTTATTTTCTATATATTTTATTTCTATTGCTGTTATGCTCTCACACAGATGCAGCACTATGCAATGAGTTAATTTTGCCACCAGAAAATGAGTAGGTTTTATGTCATGAGAAATACAGTAATAGCTAAATCTTTTGGGTGTTGGGTGTTGTTCAGGGTTTTTTCGATACGCCAAATTGATACTTTTAAAATGGTTCCGGTGCCTAAACAGTGCCTGAATCGATATTTTTTTATTAAAAAATAAAAATAAAAACTGTAAGACTTAATAATAACTGCACACTATGAATCATTAGTTAAGCATTAGTAAACAGTCTGTTCATCCTTTATCAATAATTGTTTCAACATTAATAGTCATAAGTAGTTTATAAATACAGCTGTAAATGCCTTGTTCTTGATTTATGATCATATCTATTACAAAGGAGATTTAAAGGTTCAGTTATTTTTCAAACAGAACAAATAAAAACAACACGCAGGGATACAGAACTATTCATTTCAAGATGCAAATAAATATGAAACTGTACAACTGTTTACTTGAATGATTTATCATTGCATGAAATGTTAAAAAACTATTAATAAAATCTGATAAAATAAGATCCACTCTATGAAAAATACATTAAATTATATTAAATAGAGACAGAATCAATAATAAATAAATAAAATAAGCTTATTATAAGTTTAATATGAAACAATAACTAACATATGATCCAATGCCATGTCTCAAGTCAAGTGAATTAATCATCTTATAACATGCTTCTAATACTGACTTCCGGAAAAGGGGAATAACCAATGGCATTTGAGATTACAACTGAAACACCAAGCCCCGCCCCACGACTGACAAAAATAAACATGTTTGTAGGTAAGAGAAGGTCGAGTGCAAGAATAATCGCACAGATAACATATCATTCACGCGCAAGGGTTTGAAATGAGCTTGCGGGCTCCCGTTTCTTCGTCTGTAGATATGGTTTTCTCTCAAGGAAATGATTTGACGCGCGCGCCGGCATCAGTGGTGCACTCTCTTATTAAATGGTTTAAATTTACCGCCATTGATTTGTTGGGTTTGTCGTTCAGGCACGGCACCGAAGTCCGCATTTTGATTCAGTTCGGTACATACCGGTTACTTCGGTACCGGTGCCATACTGGTACCGGGGTTCGGTACCCAACCCTAGCTTCAAGTTTTTTTTAAGAAGTATTTTGTATATAGCTTTTGTCACTGGCGTGCACAGATAGAGACGAGGTGGTGCTGAAGCACTTGCCCTTTTGCCCTCAGTCCAAAAAAGTGCCCTTTTGAAAGACGTGATTTTTTTTTTTTTTTTTTAAAGCTGCGCGATTTAAAAAGGTGTGAAAATAATGGCTTGATTTGTGCCCCTTCTTCAAAGACACCCGAACCCTGTCGCTTTTTCACTGTCACCGTGTCACGTGAACACGCTTGCAGTTCATTTGTTGTGAGGCGTGTAGCAGCGGCATGACATAGGACTACTTGGAGTAGGCATAGTAGGCTAACTATAGCGACTGGGAGCCACGGCGGACAACACGGCAGCTCTTTCCCTTCCCAACCAGTCAGGTAACCCATGAATCGAGTGAAATTATTCTGTTTGCCCTCTAAGACCAACCTGCAATTGTTTTGTTGTGAAGTAGCCTGTCAGAAACTGCACATGACAAACTTTGCCAGCTTGCCCCCTCCATCCATCCATATGGATAAACAAAAAAACGACACATTTAAAATGTAACCTAAACCATTTAGGCAACCCCACTCTCCATCAATTCCGACCTTTTTGCATACACTATTGAAAATATCACGTTATGCTATAGGCTACATGCCGTTAGGCAGAGGGCTCTTTTGAGCCCATTTTTCGTTACAAATTTTAGGATGATCTCACGGAAATCTGTGAATAAATACAAAGTTTTCAAACTGAAGTCAGTGACGGGAAGACATCACACTTTTTAGAGATGGAACTGCAGAAAAACCTAAAACCTTGACATGATTATGAATAATAGAATTATGGACGTTTCTCCGTTTTTGTGGATTAGCCTTTCCATAACTAACGTCAACTACTGTCCTACTTTGGTAAGATTGAAATTAATGTCTTTGACTGTCTTTAGTAGGTGTCTCCTGTGAGAAAGTTAGAACACCGTCCAACTGTCTAAAGATGCAGTCTTTAGCCTAACTGGTTGTTACTGACTCAGCGATGCTCGCAGACATTTACGCACTGTGTTGTGACCTGATTGTGACAGAACAGTGACGTTGTTATTGGTAGTTTGAAGGGTACGGTGTTGGGGGTGGTGCATGTTAAAAGTTTTGAGAAGCACTGGTTAGACATGTTAATTTTTTTTGGTGTAACATATTGGCAACATTAACACATTAATTTGCTAAAGGAAAAATAGGCAGTTCCCAATTGCCTGTGAAAACGACCATTCTGCCCTGTTCTTGTAATGACCACAGTCAGTCTTATTCGTTCTCATACATTTTGGTCTATTTATTTACTAATTTCAGCAAGCATAATGCCTAGGAAAGAGAGGCTGAGAAAGGAGAA
>JAUCNO010000795.1:17451809-17462508 GCA_032353835.1 Enteromius viviparus | reverse complement strand
GGTTTTCCACATATGCAAAAAGTGCCCTTTTTTCCCCCTGGAGCACTTGCCCCCCAAAATGTCTGTGCACGCCACTGGCTTTTGTTTGTATAAGAAGTATTTAGCTCTGGTGTATGACTTTAAGTTCACTGCTTTTAATGCAGATGGAAGAGCCACTTGTGTGTGTAATGTCAGTGTGAGTACGACTCTGAATCATCACTTTACTGGCCTCACTGTTCTGTGGTTAAACTACAGAGTAATTGCTTCACATGCTTTGACACCGTACTGTCAGACCGAGGTACTGGCATTCCAAAGATTGTGCCTTTTTAGAGTACTTTTCACATGCTTCTCTCTCTCCTCTCGACAGAAACCTTGAGAGACCTATATTTGGCAGATTTATTGTGCCAGCGGGAATACCATGTCAATATCAAATTACATATTGGCACATATTACATATTATCTCTGTCCTCCAGAGCCCTGTAGCTTCCTGCCTGATTTACAGCTGTTGATTGGTTAACAGTCCACATCGCTGATTTACGGCCATCCCTATACCACACCTCAGAGATGCCACTGACTGCACCAGCTGCTGTATTACATATAAACCTAGAACACTCAATCCTGCACAGAAACCAATGGAGAGCCCAGAAAACTGAGATGCTGTTAAGTTTCACTTATTAGGACCGGGTGGAATAAATGGATGGATCTGAATTGTTCAGGAAATCGTCTGCAATGACTTCTTTAGAATGTTCTATGAACTTTAGAATCATTATTTATTTTCTCCCACAAATCTTTACTATTTGTTTATTAGGGCTGAGACCATACATTGATGCATTGCAAATTGAGAAATGATTAAGCAACAATTCTGAGATTACCTGAATGCATTGTGATTCCTCTCGAATTGATTCTGAGCTTAGTTTTGAATCAGATGACACTGCATGCTTTAGAAACAGCCGTACTCTGCTTGTTTCCAAATCCTTACACACAGTTAAACCTAAAATATTCATTCATAAAATTTGCAAAAGTTTGAAGCGAATTAAAAAGGTGTTAACAGTTGGTTGTTTATATTAATTTTGCATCATAAAAGCATTCTGAGCTGAGGTGAAAATTTCTCATGCACATTTGAGAAATTTGAAAAGAAATTTGATTTGAGTGCCATCAGCTCTTAAAATATTAATTGCGATGCATTATACAAATCTCAAAGTCGACCCACTAATAGATTCTGCATTGATGTATCATCAAAACCTTATTGTTTTGTAGATTTTCTTCTATATTATATAATAAGTTGGGGTGATGGTACTATTAAGTCTGGGTTTTGACACATTTCATGATTCGATTCGGACTTACAAGCTTTTGATCCAATAGCAGTTATTCTGGATATATAGGAGCTAGGTCTGGGCAATACGTAACGCTTGATATATTATGCGCATCTTGTCAGTAAAGCCGGTTCTTTGATTAGTCTGTGATCTATGGCTCTATGAATGAACTGGCACTTCATTTGAAAACAGGTAATGGATATTTACCGCTAATCAAAGAACCAGCTTTACTGACGCGATGCGCATAATATGTACAGTAGAGCGATTAATATCATCTATCATATTTCTTCTTCAAAAACAGAAGCGATTTTTTCCGATTTTGAACGCGATATTGCGTAGCTCTTCAGTGATCTACGGCTCTGTGCATCAACTGCCGCACATTTTTTAAACAGCTGATGGAGATTTACCACTAGTCAAAGAACCGGCTTTACTAACGACAATTAAATTGCCCAGCCCTACCTAATAGTAGCCCACATTAAATGCCATATTTTCTCAAGAAGAAAGAAAAAAAAAACTAATGCTAATGTAATTAATGTCAAATATACAGTACTTATTGATCTAGATCAGTACTTATTATAATATTTAATGTTAAAATTAAGTGGTTGATATACAACTGTGTATACGGCTTATGGTCTTTTTTTAATATTAAAAAGCACAGTAGTTCATGAGCACACTGTTTCTTCAGCATTTGCTTACCTGTAGTTGATTCCTTGTTCACTGCATACTACTTAGTAAAAAAAAAAAATTAATTAAAGAGACCGTTCATCCTTCTTTGCAGTAGTCTTTTAGTGGTCTTGCCTGAGGCTCTACAAAACCTGTGCTCTTACCTCTGCCATATACTTCAAATCAATAGCAGAGGCGCTGGGCAAAAGTTATTGATTTCCATTAGAGTCGTACTTGATGTATTTCTTATGATAAGTGGTTTTTATGATATTGAAAGTGTCAATGAATCATATGATTCTCCTTGCCCTTACTGAAACACACAGTACTGATACAGAGAGAAGGTTTCAAAGGTGGTACTTTTGAAATTTACTGTGATGCTGAATAATACTCCATGGTATTAATATGATACATTTCCAAGAGACATACAGGGCATATGCAAAAATGCTTGCTGTATACATCACACACATTTTCACCATCATATTCATTCTTATTTCATTTGCTTAAAATATCTTCACGATAAACTCTTAGCAACAGCAAGAAAGCAACAGCTGTTAATTCTGCTATTTTTAATAACAGTGCTTGTAAGTAGCTCAGATACTTTTGACACCGAGCTAATAGCATGTAAAGTAAAGGCGCTAGTTAGAACGCAAAACAGTAATGGAACAGAATGAATCATTTCGCTCCATCCAACACGTTTGATGCAGTTTTTTCTTACTTTATGACATCTCAGAAGGCAGAGGAGGATGAGGATGAGGAGGCGGCGCTCGGGATATTCGAGTGGGATAATTATGGTGCGGCAATACAATTGCGGTGGTTAATGAAGGCGCTAAGCTGATGTACTGCACAGCAGGTTATTGTCACTCTGCGGACCCTCCCTGTAGCACAGAGGCCTGGAGTTATGAGGAGTTATGAGACACGCTGGATAGGAGACATAAGAGAAACTTAAATCACTCTCAAGGCTCCTTTTGGCAATTTAACAATCTGCCCACATCCTGTATTAATGTTGCTGTGCTTGTTCGGCCTTTTGATATCTCATGGCTCATTAGCTCAGTGGGTTTCACGGTTTTAAACTGTTTTTATTAGACTCTTCTCTAAAAAACTATGAGGAGAAAGATGAGGTCTGTGAGAAACTAATGCGAGACATAATTTTTCTGGAAATGTGCAGTTGAGACATAGCAATACAAAGCAACAATAGCTCCCACCATCATTGGAGAAAAACAGTAATCATTAATGCCAACCAGAACAAACACGCTATACTGTGGGTAAAACATATTGTATGCTAACATTATAAAAAGTCACTGGACCTGCTGAAATGACCAGTTGAGAACCATCTTATTACACGGCTCTCTGGAATACTGTTCTGCTATTCTGCAGTTATATATATTTGTATAATGGCCCCCTAAAGTATATAATTGACTGTTGCCTCAGCAACCAATCCGCTACGTGGTGCTAGTTTCATGTTTTTCATTTCACATGATCCAATAATTTCTATCTCAAAATTAAATATGGGGGCCCACATTTGCTCCAAATATTCATTTTGCCATTGAATGCCATAAAATTGTTATGAATAAATGACAATTTATATACAATTTATTTATATTATTTAATTAATAAACACCATATACCTCACAATGAAAGGTACTTAAGAACACAAAATATTATGAATAAAAAATACATATGGATAGTTGACGTATCAATGGTGTGACAGCAAAAACAAATAACATTGAAGATAAACTTCTCTTTTGTTATTTGTAACTCCAAGAATGAGGATATACTTTTTTCATGTTATTTGTATGTTGAGTTTTTTCTTCTATATTTTTGCTATGGACACAGTCCGATTTTTATTTGTTAACTACCAAAATCCACAATTTCTTATGCTGTAGCCTTATGTTAATCTGGTTAATCTTAACTAAACAGATTTATGATCATTAAATGTAAACTGAGATTTCCTACCAATACACTTGGAAAAAGATAGAACTAACTGAAGTAAAACCATAGCTGCTGAAAATGCCAGTGTTGTCGTTTTTTTGGCCACTGCATATGCTAGTTGTTGCCATAGTGGCAATATGCAAATGTAATCCAGCAGAGTCTGTGAAAAATATCCTCTGAAACGGTTTGCATCCTTAAACATTTTCAGCGTTCAAATAGCCATATGTCCAGTGTCAAAAGTCATCTAACCCCTAGAATCTTGCCCATGGTTTCACTTGAGCCCTGTGCATCATTAATTCAGAGGTAAGCCGAGCCACCCTGGAGATATGTGAATGGCTGCTTCACTAGCAGTAATTAAAGTCTAGGATGGGCTGAGCAGCAGTCAATGCCCTCGGGCTTATTCTGTGTGACTCCCATTTCAGTCTCCCGCCCCCCTGCCTTCCTGACGCACACTTTCACAAGCTTTCTTATTTTGATTGTTTAATTTCCCCTATGCTGGAAAGCCAACCGCAAGCAGCACTTCCTTTGAATCATTATTCCCAGCAAGTATGCAGATTTACCTGGTTTTTTAAATACTGTAAATTGTCACAACTTCAAAACGTCATCTTACAAGGATCATCATCTTACAAGGATAGTTTGCCTTTAAATTATTTACTCTTGTGAAAGTTGTGAAACCTGTGTGACTTTCTTCTATTAAATGGGATGTTTTAAAGAATATCATGACTGTCAAGTAAAACAAAACAAAAGCAGATAAGCAAAATATTATGATTAGTACAGTCTGTGCAACTCGTGGTTTATGATGTGGTTTGTTATCAAATTTTCTTGGTTAATTCATGTGAAACTTGACAGAACTAGTCTTGATTTTAGTTTAAAGGACTGATCCAGTTCTCAGGTACTCTTTTAATCAAATAAGCTATTTTTGTCATTATTCAAAGTAAAGGGTACTTTTTAACAAAAAAACCCTTTTATTCTGCAGTCACATTCAGAAGTTACTAAAAGCTTTCTATTTCACATAAAAGCCATTCTTTGAACCTTCTTAATGAAATCTTGGGAGTAAAATTCTCCAGTGACTATAAAAGACGTTTTCACATAAAAGATGTTCTTTTGAACATTCTCAAAGAATTTCGGGGGTCAAAAAAAATTTCTTGAGACAAATCAAACAAACAAACAGCAAGATCATGAGATGAAATGCAGAAAAGTGTTCAGCTTTAGACACTTTGAAATTTGATTTTTTTTTTAATGAAAATTAAAATTTGGGTAACACTTTATTTTGAATCCACTTTAGATATTCGACTAACAGTAAGTCACTTTGCAACTACAGTACATGTCAACTAACAGTCATCAGAGTATTAGACAGTATTAGACTGTCTGAATAATATCTTCTAACACTTTATTTTGATGGGTCCACAACGTACAACATACTGACTATTAGAAACTTTGCAAGTGCATGTCAACTTATTCTACTAACAATAAACCTAGCCTAACAGTCTAATCTGAGAGTTAGTAGACATGTAGTTGTCAATTAATGAGAATTGGTTGACATTAAGGTAATATGTACAAAGTTACTTATAGTTACTAGAATGTCTAATTGGATTATCGAAGTAAAGTGTAACCAAAATAATCACATGGTGTGTTGATTAATTAATCGAATTGATTGCAAATTATATTTGGAAGATATCATGAAAGGAATAAACGATGCATTGCACAAGCTGGCCCACGGAGCAGTTATCATAATCTGACCATCTGTACAGTATTTGCACCAAAAAAAGTTTGGATTTATGCTGTTATCATCCTAAACAACACTTTGCCTGGGGCGTTTCCAAACTTTTGGAGGGCAGTGTATATATATTATATAAAAATGCATTAACGTTTGCATTTTTGTTTTCAAATGAAGTCCTTTTGCAACAGTGTTTCCCATGTTGTACGAGCTACAGTATAAGTATGTCATCGTTTAAATAAAAATATGGATTACCACATTTGCTTTTTCACTTTCATTGCATCGTGCATGTAACTTGCCAAAAGTCAAATGGGAGCACAGTTCTTTTTGCATTTGCATTGCCTGTGTCTTCACGAAAAGCTGTCAATGAAGGGGGAGTGAGGGGGTGGCGCTGTATTATGGGGCGTGTTTGTGTTCGAAGGTGACATCACTCAGCCGAATGCTTTGATCAATGGAGGTAATCTGCAAAAGACAGCTGCCTGTGTGAACGAACTAACAACCTTCTTGGGACAATACATATTTCTGTCCTTTTTACCCCCAAATGCAGCAATTATATGCAGAAAAGGTAAAAAAAAAACAAATGTGGTTATTAATATTGCTGTCTAAATATGACACACTCGTAGTTCGTAAGACATGGGAAATACAGTTGCAAATGAGCTTTGCTTTTTGATTTGAAATGTCGCAGTCACTGTGCATTTACAAAAGAGAAAATGCAAGCTGTAATGCAAGATTTGCAGTTGCATTTCGATTATGTTACAAATTTATGCAGCCACATGGGGGAAACGCAATTGAAAATATGATTTGCAATTCCTTTTGAAAATAGTCTGGAATATTCTTCAATAGTTTAGGCTGCAATGGCCTAACATAAACTATGGAACATAAAAAATATATATATTTGAGAATGCAATGGACGTCATTGGTAATCCAAAAAGCTTTGTCTTTATAGTCATTCAAAATCAAGTCATTGAGGTTTAAACAAATAAAAGTGAGGACATCATCTAAACATTTCCAATTCCGTATGGCACTCCAGCTCTTCCAAACTCTCAGGAGGGGTATCTGGTGCCAGTCACAAGATGATGTCATGCTATGAGTCTAAAGCTCTGTTTGGCTTTTCCCTGCGGTTCCCCTCTGTTCTCATCATGTGGAGGAGTGGATAGCCTTTCATTTGCTAAATGTGATGTGATATCAGGTCATTTCTTAAACATTCTGCCATTTAAATACTGGAAAAATCTCCTTGTGTAAATGTAGGAGAGTACCTGTATTTATGCGGATGCGAAAATGAGTAGTTTGACAGTGTATTTAAATGTTAATCTTACTTTAATGAAGTTCAGCAGAAAGTGCTCTCGCCAAGAAACCTCACTTAAGTGCTTTTTTAGTTAGATTCCTAATTTTACTGTGAAATCGAAACACAATAAGAATTAAAATAGGGTATTTTTGAGATTAAAATAGTGAGGAGGGAAAAAAAATTAACAATGTTTTTAAATTATAACAAAATTGTACGGTAAATAACGGTAATATCTTTACATTACTGAATTAAATGACATTAAATTAACTTCAAAATTAATGAGTCAAAAAGTACAAATAAATAAAACAAATTTTTATATTTTTACATGTTGACCCAAAACATTTAACACAACGTATATTTCTTTTGGTATCTCTTGTCCAGTGTGTAAATCAATTTCTCAGATCCCTCTTTGCTAATAGTGTGTTCACACCTGATGCCGGCTTCACACTGCATGCGTCAGCAGGGCATCAACAGGGCACAAGCAGCATGTATGCAGAGCAGGAGCAGCACGCACCGATTGTGCTTTCACACTGGCAGCGTTTGTCACGCGCAGCTGAACCGCGGCTTGTACTGCAGTAGTCTACAGAGAAGCATCTTATTTTTGTCGTATTTTCCAGCACTCTTTTGTCATTGCCAGCATACTTTATGTGACAAGTTTATTGTGTAAACTATAATATAGACAAATTGTTTAATATGTGAATATGAAAAAATCGCACAACCTGTCAGGAAAAATTTTGTCTGACCCCTCTCTTTGAAGTTTGGGCAAAAACTTGTAATGTGTAAGTGATGTGTTTTTTTGCATTTTATTTTTGCATATGGTGAGTGTGAAACACGAAACGCATCAATTACACGATTTTATGGTAAAATTTGTTACTTTTAATGTTAATTTTTGTAAGTTTTGATCAAGAACAACGCACTGTCACTTTAATTCAGCGTAAACAGCGCAGCAAAAATAGACTCAGCGCCAAAACGATCACGCCACTGCTGCTTCTGCTCTGCTACGCGCCGCCCCTGCATGATGTTTGAAAGCTTTCATCTGTTAACATGGGCGCCGAAAAAAATACACGCTGCTGACGCCCTGCTGACGCGTGTTTAACGCAAATCACGCTACAGGATGTCTAATTGCGTCTTTGCATTGATTTAACATGTAAATCTCTCACGCTTAACGTTTCATTCATGTCTGGTGTGAACACAAGAATTAATTTCTTGTTACGTCCATGAATGCATTTTGTTACTGTTTTACATTTATATTGGTTAATGATTGTTTTTTTTTCCTTCTTTTAAACTAGTGCTTTCTTATTGTTAAACCTATGAAATGAATACTTGTCAGCCAAGTACATAGTATATATTATGTCATTTGGGACACAGCTAGAATACCAGTTGTTTTGGATGGGTACTAGGGTATTACTTGATGGTTGCTAGGGTGTTATAGGTTGTTACTAGGCGGTTGGTTTTCTGTAGTAAAAATAAAAAAGAGGCTTACCCCTCTGTCTCTATTATATTCTGGTCTCTGTGATCCAAGTCAATGTTTTTTTTTTGTCTGCCTGTATTATAGTCTGCCAATTCAAGTCTGGTTGCTTAGAAAAGAAACAGCACAGCTCTCCTCAGCCAGATGTGTGATTGAGGCATCATTCATGTCTCTAACACAAACTGTGCTGAATGAATTATAAACTAAAGTTTAATATTAATATCAGTAGGTTTGAAAGTATGAGTAACAGTAGCAGTGAGGCTCACCACTATATATAAACCCGTCCTGTCTGAGATCTGAAGGGGCAATCTCTATCTGTGAGTAAGGTGTGACCTTTTAACTGGTCATCTTACTTACCTTGACCTTTTCACATGGAAGGATATAAAACCAGTTGTACTATATGCTGCTGAAGTTTTGCAAAAAGCACTCGATCACCAAGAGGGGAGGAGCACTTGCTTCCATGCTTTGACCTTTTTAGGCTGATAACAACTTGCTGCCCCACTACAGATTTAAATAATTTATGGTTTGTGACGCATGACGGCCTTTGTCTACTGCTTTAGCCTTCCCACCTGATTGGAAGAGAGGCTCTTCACATTCATCTTCCCTCCTGCCATCCGCCAGATCTTTATAAACCGAGGACCTGAAGCAAAGACACTCAGGCATTTCCGTTAAGTCATATTGTGTCTGCTGCTAAATTAGGTGTTTCTAGCGCTTATTTAGAGATGACGGATATGCCCATTTTACACTATCTCAGAAATCAATTGACAGACTAAGCTTTGCTAACGATTTAAGCTTAGAGCTTCCATGTTCTTGCACTCTCTGCTGATGTATCATTTTGTTTAGCTGAAATGGATCTGACAGAGATACAGCTTTCCGTACCGCTGAGGAATAATTAATTACTGTTGAAAAAAAAGAAACCAGTCGGGTTAAAATTTGATGCCCAGATAGATATGTTGTGTTTCAGGTGAAGGCAGGATTCTGTTCTGCTTTCATGTCAGAAACACTGTAATTATGAGTTTCCAACTTGTAAACCTCTTCATGTCTTTGTTGAACTCATAATTACAAGTTGGAAATTTAATGAAAGCTCTGACTTCCTCTCACTTGTTGTGGAAGCGTAAAAAGCAGCCAAAACGACATTGGCCTTGATATTTAAAGGTAGTCAGGTGTGGATCTATGCATACTTCCATTAGTCATTTTATTATAGTTAGTGTTACCCAGTGTGCTTTTTTCCCCCATGAACACTGTGCAAGAGCAAAAGGTGATATAATAGTGGTTAAATATTATGCTGCCATTAACAGCAAAGCCACATATGGATTCTGTTTGCTGTTATAAATGTTGCCATAGAAATTTGTCCATTGTGACCTCTTGCAATAATGGAGATTCAAACACAATACAAATAATTGCATTATTAGTGCTTTTACTTAAGCTAGTCAGCTGCCTTTCTGTATACTGAAGTCAGCTGCCTTTTTAAGAAAGCATGCAAAAGTGACTGATGTGGAACTATACAGTATAACGTACTATCTAGGCAGAAATTCTGCATGGAAAACAAAGTTTTTAACAAGTGTTACAGCCTCTGGTTTGATGTAGATTGATAAATAAAAACTTGAATTTGGTTGTGTTCCAATATTGCGTTCGGAAAATGTTGACTACATGTGTACTACTGTGTATTTTATGGTAATTTTTTGTTCACCGTATTAAAAATAAAAAAACAGCCCTGTCTTTAACCAAACCAAATAAATGTTACATAAGATTAAATTGTTACAGAAATTTATTTTAATTCATTTCAAGTAAATGAGCAAAAATTGTTTAATGCATGCAACTGAAAAAAAACCCACCCCCAACCAACCAACCAACCAAACAAAAAAACAAACAAAAAATCAGGAATGGAATTAATCAATTACTTTTATATGTAATAATATTCATTCATTACATAATAGGGATGTAACGGTATTGTAAATACCGTCGTATCGCAATATAAATTTTTTTCAATACTACCGTGGTCGCATGACTCGATAAAAGGATAGGTCTTCAGAAGAAAGTTTGCTCAGGCGAATGGAGCGAACGGGAGGTAGTGGGAACTACAATTCCCATCAGCCCAGGCGCGGCCATCATTCTTTGCGGTCTGTTGTCGCTACGGATTAGTGTTGCCAACTTAGTGACTTTTCAGACCCCCTTGGTGACATTTTACCCTAAAAGCGACTACCGACAAATCTAGAGACTTCTTGGACAAACCTCAGCGAGTGTCTGGTAGTGCAGCGCAAGCGAGAGTTGCGTCTGTTCTGTTCAGCAAGCGGCTGAGAGGAGCAGAGCTTTCAATTAAAATAGATATTATATTGCTTCTAACT
>JAUCNO010000795.1:17423261-17439761 GCA_032353835.1 Enteromius viviparus | reverse complement strand
TGTCATTCCAGACAGACTGGATGATGATCAGATCAGATCTCTGTGTGGAGCACTGGCTGTTGTCAGACTCCTTGTGCTGACAATAATCTCACTGCATTATTACATTTAATGACAAAAATAATGTTTGGAAAAGTAAACTGATATTTCCAACTGACACGCTACCGCAAA
Organism: Enteromius viviparus; assembly: GCA_032353835.1. Lineage (NCBI taxonomy): Eukaryota > Metazoa > Chordata > Actinopteri > Cypriniformes > Cyprinidae > Enteromius > Enteromius viviparus. Next base: position 17,439,593 of record JAUCNO010000795.1, on the reverse strand, counting down.
AGATAGAAATAACAGACTTAAAACCATTTTTTTGTAGTTTATTTTATGTTGGTAAAAGTACTAGTGACCTAATACTTTTGCACAGTACTGTATATATATATATATATATATATATAGGTGTGTGTATATTATATATGTGTGTGTATGTGTGTGTGTGTGTGTGTATAATTTAGCTTTAATTTAGATTTGTATGTTTTATTTAATGACTTCTAGACATTAGATGAAAACTAAAATTTGAATTTTTTTTTATTTCACATTACACTTACTGTTACAATTTTTGCACATTAGTTTGTTCACAAAAACACAGATAGGGAGATTTAAATCAATTCTTTGAAAAAAAGTTAGAACTGATTCACACATACTGTATGAATCAAATTTACAATATTCAACATACTAAAAATAATAAATGTAAAAAAATTAATTAATTTAATAATAAAAATAAGATGATCTCTTTACAATTGCCATATAAAGTACTGCAGCATTCATTTTCCTTCATTATTTATGTTCTGCAAAATCACTGCAAATGTAGAGTGAATATTCAGTGCATTGGTCAACTCTACACCTTTTTCTCTTGAACCTATAAAAATATTAAAATGAAAGATGGCCTGTGACGTTTTGCCACTCCTGCCAGTGGCATCCGTGCCCAGCTTTGAAATCACACCCAGCGTAATGCATTCTTTTCAGTCCATTGATCCATGCCAAAATGAAACCATTACTCTTTCATTGATTTCCATTCTATCTCCACTGCTGCTCTTTCCTAGGTCTTTCTTAATTAATTGCAGCACGCTCTCTCTCTTTATGAACATGGCCGTATAGATTGTGTCCCCACAGATGAGAAAGAGAAACTTGTTTCTGCTTATTTAATGTGATACTGCCTTGAACTTTAATTGCACTGGTTCTGGACTGAGCAAAGTAAATGCACCATGGGACTTTTTAAATATTCATCTCTGCTATGAAAGATGGACCTTAATGAGGGGGTTGTTTTTATTGACCCACAATGCATTGCATTAGCTGCAATATTTTTCGTGGGGCACTTTTTCGCACCAGCCATAAATTGGCAAAATATGCTAAATTTGAGCATGTAATCAAGTGACGTGGTGTGGCAGAAACACAGAAGCTAGAGCCCTTGGCCATATTTGTTTGATTGACAGCTGTTATTGCTAATAGATGGCACAATGTGGTATGATGCATGTGAGCTTGACTAAATTTAGCTGGACTTAATGGTGGCTTAAACCTTTGCCTGACTTTCTGTCTACACTGACACCACTAATGATCTCATTCCATTAGTGGAGCATGAGGGGAACTGAGTACATCACAAACTCTTTAGCAGATGACAATGACAGTGCACAACTAGCAAATGTCATTTTGTGTCATAGAGATCTCCATTAAAAGAAAAATAAAGACAAAATAAAGTAATAATAATAATAAAAGCTTATAGGGATAGTTCACACACAAAAATCAACATTTACTCAGCTTTCTTCTACTTTGGAACCTAAAACAAGATACTTTTAAATGTAATATAATAGAGCCCGGCCGATAAAAGGATTTTGAAGCCCGATACCGATACAAATATTTGTTGGTTTTAAAATCCAATATTCCGATATATCGGTGCATATAAATATGATATAAATATATCAAAGCATGCAACAAAAAAAATTTCCCTAACATTAGTTATATGTAGTTATTTGAGTTTTAACTAACAAAATATAATAATGCATTTTAAAAAGAAACTTGTTTCTTTTATTGTCATAACAAAACAGAGGAAAAATATTAAAATGTATAAAAATACAAACTTAAGGTATGAAATGTAAAGTACTTTGATCAAAAATACAAAAACAACCATAAATTAAAAGTTTTTAGTTTTAAAAGATTTAAAATATAAAATAGAACTTTGAATAGGACTGGAGACTAATTCTGTTAAGTTCTGATAAATAACAATAACAGCAAGATATAAATTGCTTACAGTATATGAGATAGTGTACTGAATCAGTCAAGCTCTGGTCCAGCAGAGGCAGGTTTTAGTACAAGAATAGTTATTTGTAGTTGAGTATTCACTAAAATATTATTGTCACAACGGAACAGAGGAACATCCAAATATTTTAAAGTTCTGATAAATAAAAATTTATAAAAATACAAACTTAAGATATGAAACGTAAAGTCCTTTGATTTGGTTTTGTTGTTTTTGTGTTTTTGTTCAGTTACTATTATAAATGGTGATACCGATAGTTTGGAAAATGCCTAATATCGGCCGATAATATCGACCTGCCGATAATATCGACCTGCCGATAAATCGGTCGGGCTCTATAATATAATACAAAGTACAGTAGTATAGATGTCGTACAATTAAAAAAAAAATACAATGCTGATTTAAAAAAAATGTCCAAAAGACAAAACTGTTAATAGACATTTTTACAATAATCACTAAATAGGCAAAATAGGCAAATTTTATGATTTTTAAGGACAAAGGCCTGCCATTCACATTGTCCATGTCTACATAAACGTAAACATACCTTGGTGCACTTTTTGAAAAGAGTACAAGTACATTTTACTGCAGTTTTTAAAAGAAATTAACATTGGTGGCAGTAAAACTCACCTTTTATTAGTTTTCACATACATTTATAGAGTTTTGATTTAATAAAGCGTAATTTTCACACAATTACTCAAATGACTTACAATACTGGTATGCTGGAAGATTTGAAAAGTGATGCTTTTGAATGTTAGCATTACTCATATCCAGCTTCATATCTATGGGTTTTTGAAGAGATTAGGTTTGTTCGGTTGCTCACAGAGTACAGGGATGTACTTCAGAGGTAAGGAGCTGCAACAACTATTCGACAAAACAGTTTAAATCTTGTCAACTACCTTTTACGCAGACACTATTAACAATGTTGGGTAGGTTTAGGGTTGGTTTTGGTCCAGGGCATATTTTCAACATGATAGAACTTTTAGCAACAGTCCACAGATATTTCAATTCTGAACCGCTGCAATACATACAATGAAATGAAATGAAATTTGCCTTGGTTAACATATTGAACCTGTGTTTTAGTGTCACTCAGTGGAAATTTCTCTTTGAAACTGCAGCAAAACGTACAGTAAGGCATGTAAAAAGGGTGTTGCGCAAAAAGTGCCCAGAGGTACATATTTTTTTGACACCTGGTTGGTCCATGTTGGTGTTTGCATAGTTCGGTTAATTCCTAATAAGAAGCTGATGATTTTTGACAGATGAAATACGTTTGTTGGTTGCTCTTTTTTGACAGATGAAATACGTTTGTTGGTTGCTGGTCTTTTGCTTTTACTGCTAAAGAAATGTGAAAAAATTCGAACCATTTTCAAAAAAAGAGCTTTGCCGTGTCCAATTATTGGTTAGTTGGTTAGCTTCTTTATTTACATTCTGCACTGCTTTTAGCATGTAGTAAACAGATCTCAACAGATTTATAGGTTGTGACCCAATAGTTTTGCCACTGTTAAAGCACACAGCTGTGCAGCAGGGTCTATATATTGAGGTCAAATATCTTGGGCAAAAAAAAAAAAAAATATATATATATATATATATATATTTTTAAAAGAAAACATGCCTTTATATATATGTCTGTCCTTGTTGTTTGGACTAAGTTGACCTTTATTTCTCTATTATCGTGGCTGTTTTGCATTCCTGGGGGAAAGACAATAAGATACCACTGGAAGCCTCTGGCGTGGCACTTCTGCCATTTAACTAGCCAGGAGTCTCTGCCTTCAAAACAAATCAGAGTTGGCGAAGGGGAAAGAGATTGTTTATGAACTGAAACTTTAGAGTATTTTGACAGAGCAGCTGAACTGCAGCCTAAATTATACATGGGCACGGGAACTGTGTCGTGAGGGGACAGCCGACTGCAGGTAGACCTCACCGTCAGAACTGCCAGTTTGGCACTGACATCCCGCTCTATGCCAGAAACACTGCCATCATGTCAGGGAACATCTCTCTCTGTTTCCTTCTCTTCACACAAACAGCAAAACTCCCACCGAACAAGAGCAGCCTATTGACAACACTTGACAGGTCGGCTGGTGGCTCAAAGGTTTAAAACTGGTGGATGGTGTCTTGGATAACAACAGCTCTTGTTATCCCTTTCAATGAAATTTGCGGCTTTAAAAATGAGCAACATCCTTTTTTATGTATGTGGCGTCTAAATTTGCCTGAAGCAAATGGTCTAAACCAGTAGCAATCGTATCAAGATATTTCAGTTTGGTCGAGATGTTTAAGGTGTTGTTTCTCCTTGATGTCAATTTAAGGTAAAAGCAGTGATAAATGTACTAGTCAGGCAGGCAGTTTTCCTCTATGGGTAAAAGTTCTAAAGTGCTTAAGTAAAGGGTTTTTTTAGTAACCTGCTTTTGGAGCTGATGAGTGTTACTTCAGGGATTCAGTGAAAAGAAACATTTGGAGTGCTCAGAAAGAAATCTCTTTTTGCTCTGAGCTGCAAGCCTGCGTTCAGTTCCACTAAAATACTCTGAGGACTGTTTAATAATTATTGTATGGGATTCACATTCAGGCTGGGGAAATCAAGAAGGATTCTTGGCTGCATCTTTACAATATATATGGGTGGTTGCAATCATTCGAATTTAGTTTGAATTGAATATAAAGAGTTGAGAGGGAGTTGTAGTCTTTCTGTGAATATTGTTTCATATGAGCTTGTATACGCTATGACAGCTAATTGCTTCATAACTAGGTCACATCTTCTGGCAGATGAATAGGGGAGTACTCACAAAAAAGATTTCTTTGTGCTTCAATAGCAGGAGGATCATGAATTACGTTTACATCAGTAATTGTCTATTTTTTTTGGATGGACATAATAAACTGCATGTAGCCAATTTGCCAAAACATTTTGGGTATTGGATAGTAATCACTTCTTGGATACCTCTGCCAATTTTTGGACACAACCAATAAGCAATTTCATCTGGATGCCTTTTGTAGCAAAAATGCAATCATGAAAATTCTTTTTAAGTTGTAGAATGTTTTTGTATACAGTGACCAAGAAATGCATGCAAGCACTGATAAGGCCACTTTGGAAAAGCAAGTGTCAGGACACAAATAATGCACTTGAGGTTTTTATTAAAGCAAAGTTATATAAGCAGAGAACATCCAGATCCTGAGTTGTTGACGTGGGGAAAATTACAATCTCCCTTTAAGGTTAGCACAGCTGCAGTCCTGTGGAAAATGAGTGTATAGCTCATTTAAAGCGCCACATTGTTCTCGGTTATGTTTTGGAAGTCACATTTAAAATGTGCGAAAATCACTTTCAGCTACAGCTTTACCGTGTGATAATTGTTTGTACAATTTCATATTAAGCAGGGCTTCAACCTCATATTATGAGAGGACAACTATTTGATAAATTGGTGATTTTGATTCACTTTGTATTATAATGCCGCTATAAATAATTGAATAGTTCAGTGCCAGCTGTATCATGAATCACAACTTCTTCTCTTGCTTTGATCACAGATTATTTCATATTAAAACAGGGCCTTTTGCCCGACACAGTAAAAGCGCCTCTGTCCTCCTGAGGCTCACCTAGATAAAGGATGAGCAGCTTCACCTATAGTGAATGTCTTAATGTTGAAACCTCTCTTTGAGCTAGTTTCACATGGTGTTGGTTTCAAGCCCTGCACACTCAGCATTGGTGTAGCGGCAGTCGGATTGCATCTGTCAGCATTCTCACTCCATCACAGGCGCCTAACCTTTGGGGGCAGAAGATCAAAGCAGAAATGGTGGCTGGGCATAATCACTGCTTCCTGTTTTATTCGTGCTCTTAGTCAATTCTATTAATGCTTCTCATGACCATCATTACTAAGAAGTAGTTCAGGTTTTTCATTTAAGCAACTTATTTTTTTTGGAGATGGCTATAAACAGCTTTGGGAAGATTCTTCAGAAACTATTTGAATGGCACAATATGTAATTTTATACCATTAGAGGTCGCATTTTCAAAACAATAACCGAGGCGAAGTTCGATGACGCAATGGCTGAGCATGGAACATTGGGAGATGTTGTTTTCACAAATCATGTTCACGGATGAAAAGCAAATTTTTCAAATGTACAAATTCTACAGATCTTTCGAGAAAATGTAAGGACACAACTGCATGCAGTGTATAACACTGTGCAGGTGGTTTTTGGATATTTTATTTTAAAGATCTTACATATTTTGCCTTTTAATTGTGAGAGAAAGTTACACTGTCACATTCAAAGTCACAATTATAAAGAGAAACTAAAAAATGTAAAGTCACCTTCTGAGATATTGTTGCAATTATGAGAAAGTCACAGTTGTGAGAGTCATATTCTAAAATTTATAGTTGTTATTACAAGAAACTAAGCCACATTCTAAGGTAAATAATATAGTCACAATTAAAAGAAACAGATAGTAAAGCCCTGAGATGACACAGTAGCGAATACAAGAAAAAAACACATTCCAAGATATATAGCCATATTTGGCTGTTTTTTTTTCATGCCACCATTAAGATATTTGTAAATAAACCTTTGTAAATATATCAAAATCAAATTTTTATTTGTAATTTGTGTACTTTTTTTTTACACCCTCCAGATTCCAGATGTAATAGTAGTATCACAGCCATACATCAATGGAAAGCTTATTTATTTAGCTTTTAAAGAATGTATAATTCTAAATGTAAAAAAAAAGACCCTTTTGACCAATTTTATAGTCCAGAGTAACTTACCGTCACAATTCCAAGAAACAGTAACAGTTGTGACATAAATAGTCACACCCTGAGATGATACAGTTGAATTTATAAGAACAGAAATCACATATATATATATATATATATATATATATAGTAGTAACAATTATGAGAAACAAAGTCCTAATTATGAGATGCAACACATGTCCGTATATGACTTACTAAGTTTAATTAACATGAGAGATATAGTCACATTCTGAGATAAGTAAATGCAATTACAAGAAACAGTAGCAATCATTGCATACATAGTCATTCTGAAATATATAGACACAATTATGAAAAACAAAGTCACATTTTCTAAATAAATTCATTGTAAGATAGTAGCAATTAGGGAAAAAAATTTGAGATAAAGTCACATTTTGACTGTGATAATTATGACAGTATAAATAACTCATTCTGAGATATGTGCAGTTGTTGCAAATATTTGTAGTACTTTTTCCTGGTCACAAAACATTTTTCTTTAGTCTGAGACAGAATCTTAATGCTAATATGAGGTTGATAAAAGGAACACAATTTCTCTTTCTCATGTTTTGTGCCTCTTTGTGGGAGTCTAAGAACGTTTCTCTGTAAAAAGTGAAGACTAACTATGAGAGGTGTTTCAAACCGAGCACACTGCTTGACTGACACCGACTGCGACCACAATCTTTGTGTTGTTTTTGGTGGGTGGTGCTGTGAGTAGGCATTCGTGGATGATTGACAGCTTGTTGCGACTCACTGTGCTCTGTTTTGTGGCAGTACTGCGGGGGGGGAAAGTCTATTAATGAAATAAAAACACAATCCCATGTGTCACAGAGAGAGGTAGAAAATATCAAGTGATGTGAATGGATGAGTTTTGTAAGTGTGATCTCATCTGTAGTTTATTGGATTTCAGATCAGAAGCTCAGTCTCAAAAACAGGTGTTTGCGGTGTTATCTCGCTGACAGACCAAATGAAAGTGCACAAAACCACACTCCCTTTTTATCCTTTAGGTAGAAGCAGCAATTTTCTATTGATCTGAAATCAGCTTTGTCACTGTTGTTGTAGTGGTTGGGTTTGAACTCTTAAATCCAAGGGATTGCAAGCTTAATTAATAAAAAAAGATTTTGGCTTGTAATCTCAAATAACTGCTTCAATTGTAAAAAGTCAGAGAGGTTAGTGACTAAAAAAAAAGAATGCTGTATTCATAGATTCCTTAGTTTTGTTTTCTCTGAATGAAACTGACCAAATTCTCCAGGCATTTTTATTGCATTAATGGATATTGAAAAACACAGTGAAAATAATCACTAGTAACTGTCTCTTTTAGAGCACAAAGACCCTGAGGACCATCTTGGTAATGTTATTTTACTGCTGGTAGAATTTCTTTGTAGCTTTTACAGCACCTAATAAATGTGGCATGAAATAATCAAGGAAGACACCACATTCTTTCCAGCCAATTAAACTCCATTTGAGCAAACAAAACGGGACAGAGATTGTGGTGGTCGAGCAATTATGGGATGTATGTAATCACTGGTCACAAACAGCTTGAGAAAGGCTGGAAATGTCACGAAATTGACAGGGAAAGTTTAATAGGGGTCAGCGTGTTTAATTTTAATTAACACTGCCGTATAGAGGCCAAACGTTCAACTCTTAAGCTTTCCTCTGTTGAGTTTAAGTGTTGAACTCTAGACCCGGCCCATATCTTGGTGGCTGTCATCAATTAGTTATTATGAATATGCAAAACATATTTTCAAAATGTACAGTCAGTGGGGTACCTGAACTACCAGTTAGCTAATGCATAAAAGCTTTTTTATGATTCTAAGTGTTAATTTCTCAATATTTATATGTCAAAGTAAAATTCAACCAGCTTGGGTGACTTAAGCAACTTTGTGTTAGCACTGTGCAAAGTATGTTGTTAAATAAAGAGATTGTCAAACCGATTATCTTTGCCGATTCCTTCTTATGGTCAGCAATTATAATTTCAAATATAGCTTTGGCAAAAAGATGTTTAATCATATGTTGGCAGTCAGTCTCAATAAGTTTTCTCTATAAGAAATTTGACAGTTTATCAAAGCATGGAACAAGTGTGTGGGGGAAAAAAGATGATAATATATATATATAATAAAACAAAATAAATAAATAAAGGTGAATTATTAAAAGGTTTTTAGATTAATTAATTCAATTACAAAGACAATGTTTGGTTGAATTCATGGTTGAATGCTGAACTTGATGGACGCATGTTTTCCAGTTACTATTATTTACTTTCTTGTACATGGATAAAAATCATGCAATTTTTGTAGGAGTAGTTAAAATATATGATGTATGTGTTTGCATTTGTTTAGTTTTTTTCCCTAACATTCATTTATTCTGACCCTGGATAGCCCATTTGTTGATCAGGGTGAACCAATGGCACCCTGGCCCTTATGTGGCCTGGCCCCTGGCCTATGTTATGTCGGTTTACAGCTGGCCCACTGAACCAAAGTGAACTGCACTTTGCTGTTTTATGTGGCTTTGATTGATCACCAAATGAAGGCAGCCTAAGTGCGGCAATGTGAAGCAGATGAAATGGAAAGCTCTAACCGAAACTGACAATCTGGAAAGTATTACAGAGGTCAGCGATGATCCCCAGGCGTTTTGAGAAACATACAAACTGTGACTGTATATTGATTATGAAGATTTCTTCTAGCAGTGTGCATCTTGCTTAAGGAGTTTGTCTTTTGCAAGGACTGATACACTTAGGCAACATGCGTCTATGTTGGCTTTACGCTATGCAATTTATGAGCGTTTCTTCTGCAGCTTCTTTTCACATCGGCTAGCTTGGTCAAATTGGATCTTACCAGCATGTCACAGCAACTGATGTTGCTTTTTCTTCATGCTATGATTGTACTATCAAAATGACTCCAAGTTTTGAAGAGTGAGCAGTCCACAGATTCTCTTTTAACTGGGGATATAACTCTCCAAACTTTTTTTTTTTCTCTCCGGCAATACAGTTTGTTGGTCTTACAGTACCCTTGTTTTGTCCATGTCAAAAAAAAAAAAAAATGTCTCAATGCCCAGTCAATACTGTCAATCATGCTGTCTTAGCTGAAATACAGTACAGTTTGACTTAACAGATAGTAGTCATATTGTACAATTGGAAAGGACCAAAGTAAAATTTTCATTATAATAATGCATAATGTTTATGTCTTTACAAACCTTTTGTTAGTGAGTTTATTAGAGAATGTCCAAGTCCTGAATAAATCCTTGTTTTGATTTGGATCTTTTTAATGACTGTCAGGTGAGTTAAAGTAAGTTTATGGTTCTCTCGTTTATTACAGAGGCATTTACACAACATCGTTTTCAGCTAAAATAGGAAACCTTTCATGCATTTTGTTTGTTCATTTAAAGAACAGAAAAGTTTGAAAACTGTACTATTTCTGTATTTTCATTAACTACAAAAATGTGGCTTTAAAGAAGGCAACATGTTCAGTCTTTGCAAACACAAATCAGTTTTTTCTGGCCAAAAAAGCAATTTACACGACTCCATCAGTAAATGTCTTGTAAAGCAAAATGCTGTGTGTTTTCAAGAAACAAAGGCGTCATTAACTTTAAACCAGAACTTCTGGCCAAAATACAAGTCTCTAGTATTACATAGTCCATAATAACGCTTCCTCCAGTGGAAAAAGTCCTGACATGTTTTTTAGCTTGTCTTTGATCTGAGCATATATTTCTCCTAACTCAGACGAGAACGCTTTTTCACTGAGGGAAGCAATACTCTAGATATAAGATTCATTTCTTGATGATGGGTTTGTTTAGTACGAACACATAGCTTTCCATTTGATTAAATAGATGTGGATCAATGTGATGTTTGGACTGATGGCACCCATTCACTGCAGAGCATCCATTTGTAAACAAATAATGTAATGCTATTTTTTCCAAATCTGTTTGAGTTAATAAATAAACCCATCCAAATCTAGTTTGTCCTGAGAGTGTGGATTTTCATTTGTTTTTCTTTAATGGAACTTTAGATTTAAGGAGACATTAGGACTTTTGTGATTTAAAAAGCCACTAGCATGTTCCTGTTCCTCTCACTCAGAGACTAAGTGTTTCTAAAACATCTCTAATAGAAAATTTAGTGGGTTTGGAGTGATATTGCATGATTTCCCTCTTGGTTTCATTTGAACGAGCTAATTTAAAGCCATCTCGGGGGTAGAGATGATATGTGCATAATATGAAATTAATCACGGTCATCAGTATAGACTAAGTCCACCCCCGTTTTTATTGGGGAGAAACCAAATTAATTCCACAAAAGTAGGTTTGGGGTCTTAAACTCAGACTGATTATCTCAAGATAAATGAGTTCTCTTTTGCTTTGTTACTGCTCAACTTTGTGGAATAATCACATTTTAAAAAAAAAAAGTGGAAAGAATTTATTAAGCTCTACAATAAAAGGAATTGCTAACTGATGGTTGTGAGGATGGGTTTCCCTTGCAACTTTACATTCCCCAAGGACCAACATTGCTTTAAATTACTGCCTGAGAAGCAAATGATAGCATGAGCTAATGTACCCAGACACTTACATTTAAGAGCTAAAAGGTTTTTCATCTTCTACTCTTGTTTCCTTTTCCATTCATTTTTTTTTTCACTAGCACACACAGCAGAAATCTACACTTTTGCATCAGTTTCATAAGCAAAGTCTGAGAAGCAGCGATTATCTGGCCTTATGGAGCATGAGGGCATCTTATTAATTATAGAATAAATACAGTCCAATTCGCTGCTTGGTTAATTGAAATGTGGTATGAAACGAAGTATGCTTAGCAATAACATTTTACAGTAAATATAAAGTAAATATAAAGATTATATTCTTTGCGGGATTTATTTGTGATGCTTGCATGTGTAATGCGAAAACCGCGGTAGATGCCAAATTTTGTATATGCATAAATAAGCACGAACCCAGATAAAAACTTTATTTTTGCTTAAGTCAGCACAAAATTTTTTTAATTAAAATTATTAATAAATGAATTAATTATGTTATTACTATTAAACATGTATTTTCTGTACATGTTTAATAGTAATAACATAATTAATTAATTTAATTCAAAAAGACTAAGATTTGTATTAAATATATGTACATGTAAAATGCATATTAAAGAATAAGGCCTTTTTACTTTGCTTACTATGTCAGTGCCTATACAGTATGTGGAATCATATTTTTTTTTTTTTTTTTTTTTTTTAAATACATTTATTTTATTCTATTTTGTTTTTTTTTGCTATTTGTTCCCTCTCTGAAGCAAACGGTTTTTCCAGCAAATACCTGATGTGCCCCTTAAGTTTTTTTTTTCTTTCAAATATATATTCTCTTCAGTAATGAAGCTGATTTAATATAATGAGTGCTTTAATGGTGTTTAAAGAAAGCATGTAGAATATGTTGGAGAACATTGCTGTTAAAAAATGTAACATTTTATTTCATAGTGTTGATAGATTACTGCCATTCTAGTTCTGACTTGTACACTAGAAATACTCTGATATACACTTGATATTTAGACCAGAACATTATTGTTTACTTATCAAAATGGTAAAAGATCATGCAAAAAACATGTTTGATTTCAAAATCATACCATGGAGGAGAATGTACTACTAAAGTATTATTATTATTATTATTATTATTATTATTAAACAAACTAAATATTTATTTACATGATGTGATAACATACATAGTTTTCGTCATGACAGCATGTTTAAATCGCTTACTTTTAATGCTGACGCAATTGTGAGCCATAACGTTGTTATCATTCACAACTACAATATCACACGTGCCCATTATTATTAAACAATCACCTTTACTCAGTATACCTCTCTGGCCTCGTATCTGTTCCCAGGCTGATGCTCAGATGGTCCAGCACACAGTAGCACACGTCTGCTCCTTTGCCCATCTGCCTCAAGTGAAGGGGATTATTACCTTCTCCTCTGTGCAGCAGGTCAGACGTGGGCCAGACAGGACTGACAGCTGTGAGCGTGCAGAGGCTCCGTTGGGGCCCGCTGTGCGGAAGAGCGTAAGAAACCCGCTTTTGGGGCAGATGCAGGGGGTTGATGTAAAGCTTTGCTCTTTGACCCGATCATCAGTGATTAAAAAATGCCTCCACAGAGAATTGCTGGAAAGCAAACAACAAAATGTCACAGGTGAAATAAAGAAAGACAGGTGGGCTCTGAGCTGCCTGTTATACCAGCGCAGGCACCAGAAGGGCACCGTGTCCTCCTGGCCGGCCATACACTTCTCTGCTCCTTCCTCTGAACCCTTAGAAATACATTAATTTTGAATGTGGGAATATGTTATGCTGTTTTTTTCGCTCTGTTATTAGCAATCAAAGTTGCAGTGCTATTTTACTATCAGAGTAGTACCCTGCACATCTTTCCATCTGAGGAAAATGACATGATTTCGTTTATATGAACATTTGTATGAACGATATGAACATTTCCATAAACTATTCAAATTAATATCCATTTAATGTCTATGGTTGTTGGTTAAAAGTTAAAATAAATGGCAGCTAATGACATTGTCAAGGATGTGCGTGAGACAGAAACCACAGGTTGAGAACCACAAAATATAAACTCAGAAATGTGAGAAAGGAAATTCACAAATGTATGATGTCAAGTCATAATTTTGAGATATAAACTGGCAATTCTGAAAGATAAGTCTGAATTGTGAGAGAAACATTTTTACCATGTTATTTTATTCCATGGTAAAAAAAAAAGAAAGAGAAAAAAGTTAAATGCAAACTTAGTTAATTGCTGAGAAAAATGTTTAGATGCCAAAACTTTAAATATCATTTGATCACTCAATATATTTTTCATTGTCAATTATAGCAAGAATAAATGTTTTATACAAAAAACATTTATAACTGTGGGTTAATAAAGGAAATGTTAATTTCCCTGATTTTTCTAATGGCAAGCTCACTAATACATCTTCAGAAAAACAATTTCATTAAAGTAATAAATTGATAAATAACCGTATTCTGTAATATTAAGGTAATTACTGTTTGTTTGTGTTTTCAATGTTACCTGGCTCAACATTATAATTGTTTTTTTTTCTAAACTATTAACTATTTACTCCATCAAGTTCTGCCAGAAATCTTCAGAAATTATCTTCGATGACCTCCTTTTCTTCAAAAAACCATATTGCTAAAACTGCCCGATCTTGCAGGTGTAACATCTACACCAGCTTCAACACCAGGCTCCACCCCCACTGGCACTCTACGCTCCCAGTCACCTGAGTATTGATTGCATTCACCTGTCCTACTCACCTGCAAGCCATTCCCTTCACTCTGCCACACCATACTTAAACACCCACCACACTTCAGCCCTTGTCCAAGCTCGACTTTACGTTGTGGACAAACATACCTGTGATTCTCACCTCTCTTACTTACCTGTATCCTTACAGAAGTCTCCGTGAAGTCTCCGTGTCTCCTCAGTGTTCTCCCAGCTCCTTCCTGTCTCCAGTGTGGTAATCTGTTCCAGCGTCTCCCTGTCGTCTGTGGTGTGTGGTGGTGTGTGGCATTCCCGATCTCCCTCTGGAAAGAGAAAAGACTTTTAGTTTCAGTTATATTCCCAATCCTGGATGAATTTAAGTTTACTCACCTTTGTCAAATAAATACCTGTTGAACTTTTACTCACCTGTCTCCGTCCCATTCGTTACAGAAGCTTGGACCTTAAAAAGGAAAAGATCGTTATCCACTATGAGTACCCCGGATTCCTTCCAGGACTTAGTGGATGCCGTTCGGAGTTCAATCCTCGCTTCACTCAATCCACCATCCACACCACCACCGTCATCAGCGCCACCGCAACCTATTCCGGATGTAAACACCACTTCTTCTCCCGCTGCCATCGTCTGTCCCATGGTGCGATCGACGCCCTTCTCTGGCGCGGCGGGGGATTGCAAGGGGTTTTTGTTGCAGTGTGCTATCACTTTCTCTACTTACCCACAAGTTTACTCCACAGACAATGCTAAGATCGGCTATTTGATTTCCTGCCTTTCCGGTTCCGCTCTGCGGTGGGCAGAATCCATATGGAGCCAGGCTGGACCGCCAGTTAGTTCATATACAGCGTTTTCAGCACATTTCACGGAAGTGTTTGGAAGACCGGATGTTCAGTCTTCGGCTGGTGAGGAACTTTATAACCTAAAACAGTCTGATTTATCCCTGCAGGAATATACTATTAAGTTCCGCACTCTAGCAGCTGCAAGCGGATGGAATGAAACCGCTTTATTGACAACTTTCCGGCAGGGATTAGAGCCTAACCTACGGATGATGCTAGCCGCTCACGATGATACAATTGGACTCGAAAGATTTATTCAGCTCACACTCCGATGTGCTGCTCGGGTGAGTTCATACTCCAAGAACGTCACCGCCACTGCAACAAATCTCCCCCGTCCGCCAGAGTTTTTGAGCCCTCCAGTACCGACATCTGAGCCCATGGACATTAATCGCCGACGCCTTTCACTACGTGAACGCCAACATCGGATATCAAAAGGATTGTGTCTGTATTGTGGAGATAAGGACCACCATTTGAAAGATTGTCCCACTCGACCAGCTAGACCAGTGGTGAGTACACTCTTGTCTATATCTGAAAACATGCCTCCATTTACCACCGAAGTACGCCTGTCTGTTCCTGGTCACTCTCTCACAGTTGCAGCCCTTATAGATTCCGGTTCTGCAGGAAACTTCGTGGCAGGATACCTGGCAAGGCGTCTGAAACTTAAGACAACATTATCAGATCGAGTGTATGAAGTACAAACCATCACTGGCAAACCTGTGTCGAACAGCGCTGTGAGACGTCGTGCAGGACCCGTAAGCATGACAATAGGACTTTTGCACACGGAGGAAATATCCTTTTTAGTACTGGAGGGCTCACAAGTTGACATCATTTTAGGGCGTCCGTGGTTGGCTCTTCACGAACCTGTTCTCTCCTGGGGCACAGGAGAAGTAAAGCAATGGAGCTTACAGTGTTTTGATTCATGTTTTCCAACTCTCCCTCTAACACGTTGTCAATCTCTTCCAGTATGTGCAACATCCATAGAAAGTCCTCCAGACAAGCAGTCAGTTGAAGTGCCTCCGGATTACATGGAATATGCGGATGTGTTCTGCCCCAGGAGAGCTACTAGCTTGCCACCACATCGCCCATGGGACTGTGCGATTGATCTGATCCCGGATGCTCCAGTGCCCAAGGGTAAGATCTACCCATTATCTATCCCAGAGACCAAGGCTATGGAGGAATATATCACGGAAGCGTTGGCACACGGCTACATCCGTCCTTCTACGTCCCCTGCTGCATCCAGTTTCTTTTTTGTGGCTAAGAAGGATGGAGGACTCCGGCCCTGCATTGACTACAGAGCTTTAAACAAGGTAACCATACCTTTTAAATACCCACTACCATTAGTTCCTGCCGCCCTAGAGAAACTACGTGGTGCTAGATGGTTCACCAAGCTGGATTTAAGGAGCGCATATAACCTCATTCGGATAAGATCAGGTGATGAATGGAAGACAGCTTTTGTGACACCTACTGGGCACTATGAGTACTGCGTTATGCCATATGGGTTAGGAAACGCTCCTAGTATTTTCCAGGATTGTATGCACGAGGTGTTCAGAGAGTTCCTGGACAGATTTGTAGTGGTCTACATAGACGATAT
>JAUCNO010000795.1:17342216-17389611 GCA_032353835.1 Enteromius viviparus | reverse complement strand
CCAGCATAAAATAATTCAGTTCCCACGTGTCACTGATGCAATATGCAGTTACTCCGAGGTAATTGTTGTCCCACTTTTCAGACAAATAATTTGTCACACCGCGCATGCGTGAAATGCGTTAAAAAATTAACGTAATTAACGGCAAAAATTAATTACCGCCGTTAACACATTATTTTTGACAGCCCTAATATATATATATATATATATATATTCCGACTAACACTTTTCATAAACGGGGCACAAAACAAACTTGTTACTAATAAGGACATACTTTATTAAAAAAAAAATTACAAATTTTACTACTTTTTAAATGTTTGAGGTCAGAAATTTATGTATTTTTTGACAGAGATAAATGTATTTATTCAGCAAGTATTTATTCAATTAATCCCGAGAGACAGTAAAAAAAATTTTAATGGTCAAATAAGTGCTGTTATTTTTGGCATTTTTTATTCATCAAAGAATCATGGGAGAAAGGTGTCATGAATTTCATAAAAATACAAATTTTAGTAATTACAAGATGGATATTTTGACAATAAAGACTGAACATAAATCACAGGAACACATTTTTAAAATATAAAATTAGAAACATTATTAAGTTAGAAAGAAATGAAATTAAAAAGGTAATTAAAAATTGATGAGAGGCCAAACCAGCAAAGTGTTGTCATGTCTGTTGGCATCCGCATACCTGGCAATTAAATACGTTCTTACTGAATGTTTGACACTTTGCGTCACTCTAACAAAACAAATATGGATGTTTTAATAAAGTGAGTCTGAGAGGCATAAACTATAGTGATGTAGCGTTCTAACATAAGGCTTGCCATGCTATATTAAGTTTAAATGGCCCAAATACAGAATCTTGCGATCATATTGAATGCGGCCTGCAGGCTAAATATCATTAAGAAGTTGTGGCATCTGTTACTGTCTGCATTATATGAAACGTATCTTCTGTAAATCTGTAAGCCTCTTCATGTCTAGACAGCAACACTAGAATGAAAAAAGTACCGCTCTGCTTAAAGCTTTTTGTAATGAAGTTCAATAGCACCATGATGTGTAGGAAAGATGATTAGGTTTTTATTTCTGCGTTTTTATCATTTTATTTGATAAGTTTCATTCTGTTTTGTCATCAACTTGTATATTGATGTACTAAAAATATAATGTGTGTGTTTTGCATTCACATAAGTTTTATTACGTTTTTGCCAAACTAAAATTGTTAGACAGCCAAACCTAAAATAGGATACTGTCCTTGAGAACCTTTCCTCACAAAAGTGCATCATTTAATGAATACCAATATTCATTATCAAACCTGCCTATACATTTACATGAATTGGAAAACACAAAAAGTTCTGCATGTCAATTCAACAATTTATTTAAGCTTATTTGTTCAGTCTGTTCTTTTTATCCAGGTTTCAGCATAAGACTCACTAATAATAATCGTCTTGTCAGTGGATTCCCAAAAATAGGATACTTTTTAGAGAATAAACATTCTAGGAATCAGAGTTGAGTTGAATGAGGATACAGTAGAATAATCGTGAAATGAGTACCATATGCTGAGCATGAAGTATTAAAAAATAGGACATTTATAAACCCACAGGAGGGGGAAAAATGATTAGAGGTGAGTAGTGAATCATATGTTTGATATGCTGCTGGGCCATATATGTTTGCTTAAACAGCTTTAAGCTAAAGAAGATTTTGGTAATGGATTTTGTGAGTGTTCAGGACTAAACCATCAATTCTTAAAGCCTAGAAAAATCCAATGTTTGAAAAGCAAAGTGAAAAAAAGACCCAGACAAGGACCTTTCAACATACATTTACTGTGCTAACATGATAGTGTAGCAGAAGATAATACCATAAGTGCTGGGTAAAAAAGGTATGCTTTTGTAAAACACATAGATTTCATTTGAATTTTTCTTCTTTCTTTGTTTCTTTCTTTTTTTTCTATACAGTATAGAAAGCATGCTATCACAGTGGAATGCTAAATATCAAAAGAAAGAAAGAAAGAACCAGCTATAAAAAACATGCACTGTATTAATTAAAATTAATTATTATATGGTAAATTATCACCCAAAACTTTAAATTTTAAATGTACTTACTCTCCAAGATGTAAGTGTTTATTTCTAAATCTGAACAGATTTTTTATTTCTAGATTTAGCACTACATCACACTCATCAGTGGATCCTCTGCAGTGAATGGGTGCCGTCAAAACAAGCAAGACTGTGTTCATAAGAATCAAATTCATCATTAAATATGTCATCATTTGAAGTTTAATGGATACATTTTTCCAAATTTGTTCCAACAAAGAAATAAACCAATCTATATTTTCGATTGCCCGAGGGTACATATATTTTCGGCTGATTTTAATTTTGGAGTGAGCTATTTCTTTAAATAAATGATGAAGTCATTAGCCTGTAAATATTGTAAATATTTATTTGATAATGACTTTTTTTTAATTAATAAATTATATAAATATATAACATTTAACATTATGAGCCCCAACTTAACGTTTATGAAAAACACCTATTTGCATATTTTGTGTAATTGCCCTTTAGATTCAAAACTGAGGAGCCCTGGTTGCCCATTATATTATATTACTCCATATGCCTAATATAGACAATGGTATTTGGTCAAAGGTACTTCAGTACTTTTGTGTTACAATAGTACCATGTCCAACATCACACAGTAGTACCGTTTTACTTTCATACATATACCACTTGTCTGATGTAGTTTTCATTATTATGAAAAGTGGTTGGCAGCACAATCATCTGGACATCAACAGTTTTAACCTCACCAGGCAGGTGGCCAGGATTGTAAAGAGGCTCTTGCACCAGGACGTCCATTACTGACCTCTGCCACCATACAGCATAAGCCTCTGTTGGCCTTCAGCCATGTTTATATGCATCTTTGTTTTTGCATTGACATCTAGCATGAAATTGCCTTAATTGCACAAGAAAGAGTTTCGGGATCAGATCAGGACCGTTGAGCTGAGGTCAGGTCACTTTTTGCTTGCTTTCTCCTAGTTTATTTTAATAGAAAACTAAAAAGCAAGATACACTAGCTATTTTTATTTTTTCGGTTGGCAGACGTGATTGCAGGTTGCCATGCAACTGAATTTATGCTCAGCTAAGAATTAGAGCTCAGTCGGTGCAGTTGAAGGTTGCGATAAGAAAGGATCCTCTCTGCATATGAATAAAGTAAAAGCATGCCATCTGCATTGCTCTGTATCAATTAAGGTGATACAACATATCAGCTCGCCACAAAGGATGCGCATTTGTGATGTCTTGTTCCATAAAACGAGCTTGGTTTATGCTGTGTTTATTTTGGTACATTACTTGTCCCTTTACAATAGCTTTTAGTTTTGCTAATTTGATTGTTATTCGTGTTTGCTTTTATCAGAAAGAAATGACTAGTGTTTTTTTCTGTAGTTTGTACAAAGAGGAGCCATGTGTTTCTAATTAGCCATAAGGAGAGTGTGCTGATGCACTTAATTGTACATCATTCTTTAAGGGAAATCCTTAGAGAATGTGTCCAACAACTGCATGCTTGGTTGCTTTGTAAACATTGACTTGGTTATTGTACTGTTTGTATGTCTACTACTTTGCATTGCTAAATGTTTTTGCTAAATATACTTTAGTAGTTCAGTTCGGGTCCAGGTATATTTCTATCTTACCAGTGTAGTAAACATGCTTAAAAATATAAGGGTGGCACATTAAGATATTGAGAATTGTTTGTTCATATTACATTAATGTTAATATATATGTGTGGATATTTAGTGTGTTTAAGAATCAGAATTGCCAATTAATGCCTGATTTAAAAGTATTGTTCATAGTTCATGTTAGCTATTGAATTAAAGGAATATGAGCATTTGCCCTCAGCCTATTCAAGATAAAGATGAGCTTGTTGGTTTGCAGAACAGACATGTAGCATTACATCACTTTCTCAGCAGTGGATCCACTACAGTGAATGGGTGCCTTCAGAATGAACAAACAGCTGATAAAACATAATTCACAAGTAATCCACGTCCAAATCCAGTGCATCAAATAATATTTTGTGAAGCTTAAAACAAACCAAAAAAAATGTTCAAATCATTGTTTTGGGCCAAAATACAAGTCCTCTGTTTATAATATTGCTTTTACCAGTGATGTTGAATTTTGAAGTGAGACTTTATTGTGGAATTTGGACTGTTATTCTAGCTGAAAGCAAAGAAAAAAAGAGTTTTGGTGTAAGCCGATGGACTGGAGATTACTTGTGAATTATTATCAGCTGTTTGGACTCATTCTGATGGCACCCATTCACTGCTGACGATCCATTGGTGAGCAACTGATGTAATACTACACAAATCTGTAAATAACAAACTCATTCTATATCTGATGTTGAGTACAATTTCAGAATATTTTGATGAAATATTCATTTAAGGTAACCTTATTGTAACGGGGAATATGAATGCCTTACTGTATGTCACATGTTAAGATTTCTCAAAATTAACAGCAGCTTGTTTTTTTGTAAAAAACAAAAAAACAAGAAACATCATGGAACAGTTTTTGTCATGCAGTTTTGTGCTCAAGTTTTCTTATTTACAACAGCTGTATTCTTAGCACATTCATCCAGAATTTTCTAAACATACTTTAAAATGGTCACCTTGATGTGACTAGCTTTAGTGGCAAATCATATTTCACATAAGCTTGAGTCAATCAAACGTTGAAGCCTGGCTACCAGAGTGTCCTTTTATCAGCTGATCACAAATGCTCCTGTCATCGCAGCTGCTCCTATTGTCATGAGCTGACAATTAAACCTTTGTAAATGCATAGTTTGTCACAAATGTATGAATCGAATCAGCATACAAAGAAAGAATAGCCATCAAAATCTTAAGCCATCTTATGACTAAAATATCTCTTCTGACCCATAATGCTGCAGGTGCTGATATTCTTATTTGTGTTTTACTTTTTAAAAATGAGATTTGGGCCAGTTTATTTTAGGTTGCACACATTGCCTCTTTATTGTAACTTAAGTTATGGAGAAGAGAACTCGGGCTTGCCATTGTGGGCATTGATTTTGCATGGCAGTGTTTCACAGCAAGCCAGCACTCTGAAACTGTAGTTCTGTGGTAGCGCCAGGCCGCTGGGACTCTTAACAGGATTGCTGTCTCTGGAAAAAGTTGAGAAGCGAGACGCAATTCCTGCCAACATACACACAAACAAATGACACACACATCCACAAAGACACGTCGAGCCTCACACACACACACACACACACACACACACTCTCTCTCTCTCTCGTAAGACTACACCCAGAGGTACACACATCACACTGTCATAAAACCAAGTGTGAAAACCAGCAACATATTCAAGGTTTACAACATCTCATGCCTGTAGGCGCTACTTTTCGCAGGTACCAACAAGAAATATGTTTTAATAATAATACTGACAGAGAGGAAGACGTGAGTTTCCTCACAATGTTGTCACAATACGCTCTGAAATGTGGAAATGTACCTGTAGCATGTGATTAGTCTGTAGAGAGATCGTTTTAATGGGCATGCATGAGTTGTACATTACTGTATCCATGCAGACCAGCCAACTGCATCCTCCATTCCTTATGGAGCTCCAACATGACCAAAATGGCTGTGCATTGATATGAAAAAAAAAAAAAAAAAAAGGCTTCCTGTGACATTTTCTTGTTTTACATATTAAATCACGCATGGTAATGCACAATACACCTGCTCACAATGTAAAAACTATATGTAACTGCTGGGATATGCAAATCATATGTATAGATTCCTTTCCCAGATTTCTAAGGTTGTAAAATTACAAACAAGGTAGCAGTATGTATGCAAATCAGGTCGGGGAAAAAATAAATTAAAGTCTGAATATAACATATGGCTACCTTTTATATGTTAGTGTTAATTTAAATTGAATTTAAATTTAAATGGTAGTGTTTTTAATTCAGTTCCAAATGGTGCACAAGCCTGATAGTTAAAAAGAAATTCAGTTTAATTCAAGCTTATATGTCTCACATATGTAATGGTAAAACCCTCAGAAGCTGTATTGAATACCGTCCCTTGAAGAGTCGCAAACTCTGTCATGGCTCAATGTCATAATGAAACACTCGAGAAAGTTGGAAGGGTCTTCACATGTGATGGCAGACTTGCATGCCTACGCTTTCACCTTGGAAACTAAAAGCCCTTGAGTTACTGCTGCTGAGTGTAGTTGGCAGAGTTCATTAGCACTACCTGAAGTGGGCCTAGCCTGCAGAAGAAGATCTTTCTCTCACCCGCGCACTCCCACACGTCAACCCTTAATCTCTTCAGTCTCTTCAATGTCAGTGTACGCAAGCGCCTGCTGTTATTCCCTTTCCTCTGTGTTTCAAGAATGTCAACCAAACAGGTGCTATATATAAACACATCAGCAACTACATGACCAGAAACGATAGCCATGCAAGATGGTGACATCAGTGTTGACTGCTGTTTTTCTACTTGTCTGTTTCCCTCAAATTATATGTTTTAGTGTGTTAAATCAAAATCTTTTAAACCCAAGTAAGAACCGGACAACAAAACGAGAAAAAGGTAGGAAGGACCTGAGCCAAATTTACAGACCAGAATGTCACAAAGATTTATAGATAGGCTGGAACCACTCAGAACCCCTCTAGACACAACCTAGCAACCACATCCAAACCTAGGGGTGAGACTTATGGTTCAGTAGCTGCTGTATGTGCAGTAAATGGTAAAACTGCTAACTTGTTTGTTTATAATTGAGATATAGATTCTAATAATATGGTGTGACACACCAGTTTTCAATATGAAACAGCAAAACAAGTTGTTTGTCCATCTATAAATTGCTGGATGTGAATGAGACTTAAAAGCAGACACATAGAATTTACAAATGGCCACGCCTGTTCTTACGGAAATAGCACTGAATTTGTAAAGATCCATTCAGAACACCTTAGAAATATTCTGACAAACACACAAAACCAAAATCTGAAGTCATTGGGGAAAAAAAAGCTTTCAAGAGAAAATGAATACTAGTGGCAGTACCGCATCTCTTTTTCATTTTCACAAAATTATAGTTACAGGGCAAATTATTAATTAAGATGGCAACACTTTAGAATAGGTAACATTTATTCACTATTACATACTTTTCATACTTAAATAATAATGCATTAAAAATTGCATCACATAACCAACTTTATACATGTATGTATGGATTTTTTTGAAACTGTAAACTTGCTCAGTACCTCACCTGATATACCGAGGCTCTTGTGATGTGGAGTGCTTGGGTATAAGGCTATGTAAGGCTTCTTAGCACCTCTCACTGGACATTTTACATGGCGGTACATAATATAATTTTAGAGAAATGTCATCACAGGCACTTTTTTTTCAGTGAGCCTGCACTGGTTATATCATTGTCTATTTGTATTCATTGGATCCAGTCAGCTAAATTCTCAGCAAACAGCAGCCTACGCTAAATAACAACCAACGACAGATATAAATTGCCAAGGCGGTGCAAATAGTGGTAGTCGCTTGATGAGACAACTTCCCCAACTGATCCCTTCTAGGTAAAAAACTCTACTCAGAGCTTGATTATTCTATCGACTTTCCCCAACAAGAACGTGCAAATTGTGTCCTGAAAGAGCAGTGATGGCTCAAATGTGTTCTATGCACACTTCATGTAGTCAATGTTGTGGAGCATGAACAGCCATTCGGTTTTATCCTTCCAGGCTTGATTGTCTCTCATGTTCATAAACGTTGCCACCTGTTATGTGCTCCAAACACCTGTGTTAATCAGGAAAGAGGAAATTGATTCGCAGCCATAACAGCCTGCTGTGCTGTGCTCCTGTTCTCTTGCTGGAAGACCTTAATAGTCGATTCTCAGCATACTGCATATTACCTTAATGTTCCTATTTTACAGTGACACCAAATATATCTGTAAATGTACAGGGCGAAGCCACCATTTTGTTGTCTTTATTACAGAACACGTCAAGAGGCATCTGTTCAGCTGGTGGTTATAGAGATTTTCTTTCTTTTTCTTCAGAATCCTCTTGTGTTTCCTTGTTTGGGCTCTATGTGCTTTCTGTATAACATGTATTTTGCATTCAGTTGGACATCTCTGTCTGACCTCTCTTCTGTCTGTTTGCAACATTGTGTTTTCTACTCCATTAGAATGCCTTTTTTGTTCTCTTTCTAGGTTGTTCTTTTTTTTTTTTTTTTACAAAAACAAAAGAAGAAAAGGATACTTTTGTATGGAACGGTCTAGTCTGTCAAGCAACATAGTCTGTCCTTATAGATGAATGGCTTTAATAGCTTTTTAATGTGTATAATTGACAATCATTGAGCGTTAATGTACTTTTTTGCCCCTTACTCAATAATAGAGGTTCTTTCCATTTTCACTGTTTAGAGTGCTGCAAATGGGGAGGAATAATATTTGAATGTTATACTATAGACTCTTTAGCTGGGTATTTTGGATTCTCTCTAAAAGACTAGTATATTGCTAATGGAAATAATAAAATGCAAGTAATCATTATTGTAGGAATAGCAGAATTTATATCCTTTTAAAAGGAGAATATAATACCCATATCTTTTGATGGTGATGCTAATGGCAGTCCAATCAAACTCTTTAGTATTTTACTACAGTACAGTGTTTCTCAAAAGCGGCTATGGTCACAAGTTCTATTGTGGGACTTTCAACAAGCTAATGATGCTTTTGGGAAATGCTAATGCTAAATAATGCTAATGAAAAAAAAGCGTAGAAGGAAAAAAATAAATAATGAAAAATGCAAGTTCATCTTTAAATGTCTACCTCAAAATGTTCCAAGCATTTATTCACAGGTAGTAAAAGTAAAATTGTACATGAATGTTCCTTTTTAGATTAACTATTCTTCTAACACTTGAATACACACTAATTTAAAAAAAATAATTATATAAAATATTGAATTTCCTGGTTTTTTGTTTTGTTTGTTGTTTTGGTCTGTCTGTGTGTGGTGTTGTTTTTGCTACTTTGGGACCCTGTAATGATAATAAAACTTTAAGTTTTTTGACATTGTGGGGACTGGCATGCAGTTCTCATAAGTGGAATAAAATATTAATTATAGTAAAGAATGTTTATCTGGAAGTGTAACAATGCAAACAGGTTTTCTTTAAGGGGTAGGTTTAAGGTTAGGAGATGGAAAATATCGTTTGGCCAATATAAAAACCAACAGAAGTCCCCACAATTCACGGAAAAGTGTGTGTGTGTGTGTGTGTGTGTGTTTTATTTTTGTTATGGTAACAATCACAAGTCTTCAGTGTCTCACTGACCTTCAGAAATCCAGTAAAATTAGTGTCATCAGAGTAAAAACAGAAATAACAACTACACATCTTTACTGTCATTTTTGCTGCATAACTATAGATTTTAAAAATAAAAAAATAAAATGTTGGCCTACATGTCCAGGTCATCATTGCTGAGTTCTGATGTCTGAATGCGTTGTCTAGCATGTATTTTGGGCAGAATAGATGTGTGCACTAGTGGGATATTTGCAAAGAGCTGCTTGTGTACTCAGTTCCCTGCAGTATAAAGCTCCAGCTCTTTCTAATGACTCCATTGACCCTTAGACCTTTATAGACTTTTACTTTTCTCATTACTTTTACGATTAGCTCATCTCGAAATGTCTCCTTTCAAATGAAAGAGTTGAATTTGCTCTGACATGGCCCTTTATTATAAGAAGAATGGCCAAGCTCTCATTCATCTTTATGCCCAATAATATTTAATCTTGACCTTGGGTAGTGGAAATTAGCTCTGCCGTTGTGGTAAGCCACGTTTGATGATATGGACATTTTCTTGTGTAATAACAGACGTTATCGTCAAAATGTAAATCAACCAATAAAGTTTTCAGTGTCACTCGGTATCTGCGGTACAGTCAGAGCTGCTGGCACCCGTGATTGCGTACCTATTCATGCATAGCTAAACTAATGAAGGATTAAACCTACTTTGGCTTGGAACGCCTAATTCTGCCAGATGAGCTGTTTAATGTGGGCTGCTTTGAGGGCAAACAAGCCCCCTGGTCCGGCCCCTTGAATTTGCATAATTCCTTGGACGTCTTAGTCCCAGTTATTTGTGAGCTCTGTTTATACATCAGTGGATTAGAGGTCATTTACATGTATATTTATGAAATGATAAGATAATGCGTAATGACAGTCTTGGCAGAAATCAGTGTGTTGAATGTAAACACACATACAGCCAAAGCTGATTAAAGTGTTATGGCTGACAAAAGGAACGCTGGTCAACACTGGTGGAAAAGGGCAAAGCAAGTGCAAAGCTATTTGTTTGGCAGGCGTGGGAAACAACTGATAATTATCCTTCCCATATTGGAGTTAAAATGCAACCTTGTGTTACTTTAATGGCATTATGTGTGTGATTCAAAAAGACTTCAGAAACATTGTCTCAGTCATATCTGACCTCTGAATAAATAAATACAAATAAACTAGCGAATATTGTGTCCTTTGTGATGAATATCTTTAATAGCTTTTTAGTGTTTATAATTGATATTCATTAATATTTTTTTCTGAGTAATAACATGCATTCAGCTATTGCTTCTTATTTGCAGCACTTCTTATCAAGAACCGTTTTTGCTGTATGGAATTAATTTTCACAATGTTCAATTATATTTTGCTTAAAGAAAGTAAAACCTATTACAGTTCTTTGCATTATGACTCTTAAGCTCAGTCGCCCCATTGTAATTACCAGAGCCAAACAAATAAAAAGATGGCATTGAAGGGGGAGAAACAAAAACAATTAATTAAATTGTGAAACTAGAGCAGTATTGTTTTAGTTTTATCACTGAGATACTATTAAACATTTAATTTATTCATTTATTAATTTTCATTTTATTTCCATTTTTACCAACATTGTTATTTAAGTTAGCTAAATAACTGTGTAATTTTAGTTATTTTATATTAGTTACGCTAAACTGCATATATTTCCTTGTATAATAATATATTATTAAAAATGAAGAAAATACAGTGGCCTATACACAGTTAATACAAAGAGCCTTAGATCACTGGCAGGCTATGCAATATCGAGTTGAAATTCGCAGGCGATTCATTTATGATACGATATTGGGTAGATATTGCATATCACCCAGCTCTAGTGATCATAGTTTTTTCATGTTTTTCGACCATGTTCTGACAAACATCACTTTGACACTGGATGATTTCATGGTAGCTAAATGTGGGTTAATTGCTGATGTTTGCAACGTGGGGCTCTTACTGTTCACCAAGATAATCTTTCCCCCCAGAGCTGACATGGAGGCTAAAGTGGGCCTCCATACGCCATCCGATGAGGGGCCGGTGGTTGTCAGAAAGCTCCACGCAATGGCTCTCAAGGGAGAGAGCTGCGACCCCTCCCGTCCATCTCTCCCTCTCTCTCACATCCACTTTCCAAACCTTCATAATGAGCAGTTAAATGTAGCCTAGGATGCTGAGAATCACTTAGGAGGATTCCCTTAATGCATGTCTCCAGACAGCCCACAATTAAAATTTAAAAATGAATTTAAGCTCCTGCATAATTTACGCAGACCCCAAACTGCTAATGGGGTCGACAGCTGACAAAGAGGGGTGGAGTCTGCTGCTCGACTTTTTGTCTTTGTGTACGCACCACTGCCCAAACCGGTGATGGCAGACACTGGCACTCTAGCCCAGCAGGGCGGTTTTGGGATTTGTAAAGGAGGGGTTGTTTATTTTTTGGTTGTCAATTGTTTGTGTGACTTTTGTTTTCTCTGCTTGCAAGTTACCAGAATTCATGCATGTGATTCATGGCAACTGTGCCCAAAAAGGCATGAGCAAGGAAATACAGCTAAGCGGTGCAGTAAATTACAATAAATGGCTTCTATTGCTTCCTGGCTTTGTGCATGTGGGTCATTGTCTTCTTGGCTAGCTAATTGAAAATGACCACATGCAGATATACCCTTCTGTTCCTTTACGTCTAAAGCTGCATATGTGTTTTGCATAGCTGTATCTTGTATTTGTGATTGTGTGTATCAGTATGCTATTGGGTCAAGTTAATGCACTAGTCCACACTTGCACCCTCAAAACAAAACACCGCCGTCTCATTCCGCTTCATGAGCATATGTGCATTGTCACAGTAATGCAAAAAATCATTGCGAGAAAACGTGACAAACTTTCAAATTAATTAATAGAGGCTTCGAGGCAGAGGATTTTGCCTCAATACATTTTTGGTAATCGAGTTACTCAAGGAATCGTTTCAGTCCTAAAACCAAAGGAACAAGGCAATGTCAGATTTATGGATCTAATTGGTTAAAGATAAAAGTAAATTCATGTTTAGTGTAATTGATTGGACAATTTGAAAGTGTTGTAAATGTAATATCACAGACACATTTTTTTCCAGTCTGCCTACGTTAGCTTCTTGTATCACCCTGCAGTCCATTTCTTGACACAATTTCCGCTTAATTCAATATTTAATGTCTGTTTATGTCTGTTTATGCGTCTAATCCATGCAATAATGTATAATCAGCCTTTCATTATTGCAAAATAAACTCCTTCAGGGTGATTCTGGACCCCTTCGCTGCAAGTCGTGGCCTTGATGACCCTGTCTGGGTTTATTTTGCAATAATGACCATCTGATTGTGCATTACATTGTCATAAATATAAGTTCAGAGATCTGACCGACTTTTCCTACTGCATATGCATGAAGCAAATATCTAAGGTCAGAGTTTGCTGTATAATTTTTCTACAACAAGATAATCATTAGGGGAAAAGTCAAAGGTTCTTATGTGGTTGTGTTATACGCCCCTTATGTGTTCAAAAACCTATAGTACGCGTTTACTGCCTACATGAGGAGCACCCTAACAAGCCGCACAGAAAGTTGACTGCATGGATAACTCAAGTCACAATTTATAGAGTGAAAGACTTGGGTTCTATAAGTAAAATGCATTAATTTTCTCAATTTTGTAAGAATAAGCTGTATATTTTTTTAAATGCAATAGAGCAGGGGTTCTCAACCCTGGTCCTGGAGGCCCACTGTCCTGGGTTTTGCTCCAACCTTGAGCAAACTGACATGCTTGCAGCTTACTAGTAATCCTTAACAGTTTAATCAGCTGCTTCAGATGTGTTTGATTAGGGTTGGAGCTAAAATTTACAGGACAGTGGCCCTCGAGGAACAGAGTTGTGAGAACCTGCAATAGAGCACCAACCCAACTCACCAGACTTTTTTTATTCTGAATACATACTAGTTCTGTACTAAATATTCTAAAAATTATGTTTAGTACTTCTTAAGATAAACTTAGTATCATGTAAGTGTACTCAACTGAGCATTTTGAGACACTAAGATGCTATCTCTTTATTTAAAAAATTTTTATTGACCACTTGTAGTACACATACATGAGCATACTAGTGTGTGAAAGACCCTAACCACCCACTACAAATGGTCAATACATATTGTTTTTATTTTAAATGCAGAGATAGTATGTTAAAAGTGCATTTTAGTTCCCATTCATAGTGTCTCAAAATAGAACATTTGGGTATGCTTAGATGATCTTAAGTGTATCATACTTAGTTAAATGTTAGTAAATTAAGTGCAAAATTAATTCACAAAATGCATTATGGAAGTGCACTTCTTTTCCACCTGGGAGTACTAGCAGATTTGTTTATCTGTGTGGCTAAAACTGAGTGCACTTTTAGCGCCATTCACAGGACAATTCACTTTGAATATGCCATGAAACATGCCCAAAGCAATGTAATATATTTAGCAGAAATGCCACGACAGACATGTTTTTCCAGTAATCTCAATTTAAATATTAGTAGATAGTATGATGATCTTGACTACCTGTATTTATGCAAAGCCTCACATCAAGAGTATGCTTACTTCATTGATGCTTTAAATTGCTTTCTACATAGGCAGCCCACTAGCTTTTGGAACAGAGCTGAACTCCTGATCTCTGTGCCAGCCATTGGCACTACACTGCACAGAGGCCAGTGAGCTTCCGTTGGTTTTCAGGGACACAGTGAGCCAAAACTGCCGCTGTGTCACTAGTACAGCTCCTGCCAGCTCTCTGTGTACCATTACTCACTGTCCCCTCTTGATGATCATTGCTTGAATGCTAATTCAAATCGTAAATTTAACAAATAAGCACTTGTGAACGTTTCTGTGCTATTGGTTTGCGGGAGATCCGCAAATGAAATTTTCACCTCTCTCGGCTGATGACTTCTGCCAGCTGTGTTATTAGCCAGTGGTCCTCCACTTGAGATGAGGAGGAGAAGGGAAAGAGTAATGAGGAAGAGAAACAAATGACTCGCACAGGATTCGACATTGGTCATGATTGCTTGAGAGGACTGATGGCGCTTCCTCTGTCAGTTATTTAATCCATTACAGCTTTAGGAGATGGTTCTCTTACTCTGCTATCTCTGAGCTGTGCGGACTGACTGAGGACAGACACAGCGGGAGAAAAAAGGCACAAAGAGAGAGAATGAGTCCTATTTAGAAGTCCATTATGTCCTTTTTGTCACATCACTTATTTTCCCAGACTAGTGCACTATAACCTCCCCTTTCTAGTCTTTTAAATCTACAGCGTGTCCTAACCAGGTGCAATGCGACATGTAATTTTTTTTCTGTCTTCACTGAAAGCAAAATGGTGCCACAATGTGACAGAACAACAGCCAATCAGAACCAATTTTTAGGTTTGATAGGGATCTTTTTTATGTTGAAATGCCAAGCTGAAAAGCACAGTTCACCCACAGAAAAAAAAAAAAACAGAGTTTGTTTCTACATCAAAAGAGATTTAGAGAAATGTAGCTTCACCAATTCTCAACATCTTCAATGAATGGATGCAGTCAACATCTCCAGTCGATCAATTATCTAAAACATGATCTACTGGAGTCGTGTGGATTACTTGTGAATTATTGTGACATTAACAAGTTGACATAATGCTACATTTCTCCAAATCTTCCAATGCAGAAACAAACTCATCTACATCTTGGATGGTGTAATTTTTATTATATTCTTCCCCTAAATTTACATATTCATTGAAACACCAGAATTCTACTTCAAATACTAGTAGCTCACCAGCATAAACATGAATTTTTTATACACTCTGCCTCTTGTTTGACACCTGAGCGACCCATCTGTAATATTAGCTCATAGAAACTTTTGAGCTGTTCACCTAAACTATAAATGCCATGCCACAGAGGTTCAATTTAATAAAGCGATTTGAAGTCAATCATTTTTAATGAGTTGGCCATTTGAGGAAACATGAGTGACGGCAACCACTGGCGATGTGGCAGATTTGAACATAGTATAACTTTATGCAAATAAGCAGTGAATTTGCAGTTAATACCAGGGGAAGTGAAGACAATAAAGCTTATGATTTGACAATAACCGTGGTAATGCTTACAAACAAATCGCTGTACTTGCAGCTTAACTTGCAGCATGCCGTTTTAAGTAATTCTAGATAAAAATGTCTGATAAAAGTAGATAAAAGTGCTGTCAAATGATTAATTATGATTACTCAAAATAAAAGTTTTTGCTTACATAATATATGGGTGTGTATTGTGTATATTTATTATGCATGTATAAAATACAAACACATGCATGTATATGTTTAAGAAAATGTTATGTTTATACATTAAATATATTAATATATACTTAACATATAAATATATCAATGTATATACATTTAAATATTTTAAAAATATATACACTGTGTTAGGGCTGGGCGATTTAATCATCGATTTAAACGATGAGGTACGCAATTTTACATTTAAAATCGGAAATGAATCGCTTCTGATTCTGAAGATGATATTGCCTAGCTCCGTAAGTGATCTATGGCTCTGTGTATCAAATGCCGTGCATTTTAAAAACAGCTGATTGAGATTTACCGCTAAACAAAGTCTTAACTGACGAAATGCGCATGACTAAATCGGCTATTAAATCGTGCCCTAGTATATGTGTGTATCAAGATATATACAGTAGTCAACATTCAAAGTGGATCAAAACCTTTCATCAAAGTTGTCTTAAAATCATAAACAATACCTATTCTTGTCTATATAGATCAGTGGATAATACCTCCGCTTCGCGTCGGGTCCTGATCACACTGTCGGGCTTATTTCTGCGATAACTACTGGCTGCCTGTATATTATCCCTGGTAATTACACTGCTACTTGCCACACAAGGAAAAAAAAACTGAACGTGATTATGAATTTGAAACATTTTATTGGCGTATTTGTTTTAAATTAACATTTTCATCCTTCCGCGAAAAATATAGTACCACGTGACTAACATTCAACCGTAAGACAATTTATAACATTTACATATGAACAACTGATGTATTGTAGTTATTTATTGCACCTTATGTTGTTCGGTGTTTGTCACCAGATGGCGCCAAACGGTAATCTTTGTTGGCGCGGAGGGATTTAAACACACAAGTAGTCCCGGCTATGCGTTATTACTTTGGAGCTGTTATTATTCGAAAAGAACGAACCTGCAAATGTCTCAACTGACCACTCAGAATCAAGCATTCCAGAGAGCCGTGTAATAAGTTTATATATTAAATATATTTCTATATATTTGTAAATATATCACACATTATGTAAAGATAATTTTAATTTGGATGTGACTACTCGTTTGACTACTACTTACTACTCACACTAACAGTTTGCAAATGAAGTGTATGACCTGAAATGAGGTTTGGAATATTTGTAATGAAATTTAATTTGTTCAACAGTTATGATTTTAAATAGTTAAATAATTAATATGCAACATTCAGTTAACTAGTAATGTTTCTTAACCTTATCGCATTGTAACTGTAAATGACTAAAAGGGCAAAGTACACAATAGTGTGCTGAAAGTTGCAATATTTCCTCTTGGTTTATTAAGCATGGCTTTTAAACTTATTAATTGACAAGCAATTTAATTTGCCTAGAGTATAAAAATAGTCAAATGGAGTCAAAGAGGAGGGCAAGCAGACCGTACACAGAGAGTGAAGCTCATTAACTTAAATGGAGGTCATAGGAAAATATCCACCTCTTCCAGCACTGTGTTTGCTGAGGGGGTCATAAATTTCTAGCTATTGTGAATTCAGGCCATGCAGGCGGTACCTCCTCCGGTTCAGTCGCTTCACCTTTGTCCTTATCTCACTAGTTGAAATTACAAGACAAAGTATCTAAGATTTAACACTGTCTGTTATGGTTACATCTCCTTGACAATACTAATAAAATGATTGCGAATCCTCGTGTGCTGCTTCTATTCTATATGGATAACTGTCTTGCTCTTAAAAGCGTCAAACAGAGGTTTGATGGGTAGAGTTAAGTTAAAACACATTCGATCTTTATTTGACTGGGAGGAAGACGGAATCCTCAAGTGTGAAATCTCCTCAAGGCCTTTCCTTGACCTGTCAGTCTACGCCCACTTCTCTGCCCACATGGACGCCCCAGTAGATTAATCACCCAAGGGCTGCTTACTGTTGCATGAAGACTTGTATATGTGCTGAGGTATGTAGCAGTTTGATGGGCTTTTGGACCTTGGGGGGTTAAAGATCATCACACACACACACACAACTCCTGATCTGCAAGAATACTTTGTGTTCACTGGATGGCCATGTCTTGATCGATCAGAAACTTTATTTGTAGAGGATGAGTGCATAACAGATTTTTCCTTTGAGGATGAGCTATTAATGTTATTTTTATCTCTTTAATATGTTAATCATTCTTTTAACTTCACGAAAGGAGTAATGTTTATTATATTTTCCCACATATATATTAGAGGAAATAGTTTGATTTTAATCTATTAAATGATGAATAATATAACATGATAAAATTTCCATTCTCTGTGATAAGTGTCTGGAATTCTTCAATGGATTTTTCTCTCTCCCTCTCTCAAAGTAAAAAAAAAAATCTTTTGTCCTTTACTCACCCTCACGTTGTTCCAAACCTTTTTGAGTTTCTTTCTTCTGTATTATCATGGCTCTCAAATCTTTTCATTTTGAATAGACCCTGCTGCAATCTGATTGGATATCATACTGTACATCATTAATTACAAGAGATGCAAGAATCAAACACAAGCTTGAATTTGCGGAAGGAGGTTTCAGAGCTTCAGATTATCAGTACATAATGACTTCAATTTTAATCTGATCGTCTCCTGTGCAAAGAAAATATATAATGCACATTACTTACTTTTTATTATGATTTGATTTTTAGTGCTGGAAAATTAGCAAGTCATTCCTAATGCAAAGCTATAAAGATAGCTTATATGAATTACTAATATGAAATTATTACTTTACAAATCATGCGCTGTTGTAAAAATGTTTAAGAAACTGTCAGTATTTATTTGATAATCTGTCCCTGTGCTGATCATTTTTTTGTTTAACTGCCACTTTCAGCTGTAAACTGCACAGTCACTAATGTATTATTTAATTATTTAGTTTTCGAAGTTGCGAATTTAGAAAAAGACGTATTTTTTCTTACTGTTTCTATGTTTGTTTCCCACAAAAAGACAGATTTTAAAAGACATGAGTGTGAGTAAATGATGTAAGAATTTTCATTTTTACAATCTCTAGTCTCTTCTTGTAACTCTTTACCTATATTGACATACAGCAATGCATACTGAGTTGAAATATATTTCTCTCACTCATAGAGCCAGAAAAAAGGATTTCCTCTACTACCGAAGTCCCTCAATTGACCTCCTCCAACCCTGATTTTGTAACTTTGTCTTCCTCAAAAATCATGCTGGTGATAAGTACTGCTCTATTAGCTCAGAATAAAACATGGAGTGAGAGGGTCAATTAAACAGCCCTGTTGTACAAGAACCTATTGGTCTCACATTGCAGAGACCTCATCAAAATGCCTGTCAGATGCATTAAGAACGGTTTGATCTATGTCAGATAAATTAGGCCCCTTCTTAAGCTTTCTGACAGTAAGCTGATGAGAAAAAGTCACATACCCCGTACACATAAAATATAACGAGGCCTGAGTCATAGTCTTGCCTTTCAGCTGACACCTCTAAGAGGTGAGCCTGATATATCCACTCTCTCATGGAGACCTTTACCCACAAGGCCAGGGAACGAGATTGTCTGCTGAAGTGTACCTGTGCAGTGTCTTTATAAGATGCCTCAGAGGGTAAAAATGACTTTTCAAGTGACAAGTACAGCCAAGGTTGGTTTGGTAGCCTTTTGGACTAGTTTCTTTAAGCGTTGAAGCAAAGACATAAAGCAAAAAGTTTAAAAAAGACAACTCTGAAACCTTTGAAACATCGTCTGAGAAAACCACCACATACTAATCTTTTCCTCCCCTACAATTTTATTATTTAGATTTTCTTATTATCTTTGTCTAGGTGATTTCAGCTTTAGGGGGCTTAGCTACTAGATCTCTTTAAAAGGATTAACATCATCGTTGGTTACCTTGTGGTGCCATATACGCAACTCTAGCGACAAGCCAAGAGACACCGTTTATGTAATCGTGATTTTATCCTGGGATGAGTTGAACTTGTCCTCTTTTGAGTGGCCTAAAAATATTACAGGATCTGAAATATTCATATTAATACAGTAATAAATATTAAGTATAAATAATACATAGCACTTTAATAAATCGAAAATAGTATATGTCACCATATGCCATACATCATTTTGAGTACTTTAACATATTTTTGCCTTGCAACTTGATGAGTAAAAACATTATGTATAAAATAAAAGAGAAAATGTCTGTGGCCTGATTAAATTAAAACA
The DNA here is from genome assembly GCA_032353835.1 of Enteromius viviparus. Classification (NCBI taxonomy): domain Eukaryota; kingdom Metazoa; phylum Chordata; class Actinopteri; order Cypriniformes; family Cyprinidae; genus Enteromius; species Enteromius viviparus. Next base: position 17,369,922 of record JAUCNO010000795.1, on the reverse strand, counting down.
CAGCAGGAACTGTGTTAGTGTGAAAAGCATGTAACAAAGAGAATGTAGACAGCCTCAAGCCTTTGGGTCAAAACTGTGGGACCTAATTGTTAGTTTCAATGCCACTGAGGTGTCATTCATTTCTAACAGAATTGAAATGCCTCCATGTAAGTAAAATTTTATGACAGCCGTAAATTGCAAAGCAGGAGAACTGAATATTTTAGACATTTGACAATGTGTAATTGGATGAACGGGAGACCGAGAAATAAAGAATAGATGTTGCTTTGACTTCGATGTTTCTCATGCTTACTGGGTGTATTTATAAAAACCTTATTCAATTAAAAATATATCGATTCTTATTCAGTTTCTATACACTGCAAAAATTACTTTTTTATACTCATGTTTTTTTGTCCCCTAGAATATCTAACTATCCTTAAAATAAGATAAATTGACATTAAAAGTTTTTAATGTATGAATTAATAAATTTAGTAAAGTTTATGCTTTTTAAGAATGGTCAGAGTTAAGACAATTGGTAGCGCTTTACAGTAAGGTTCATTAGTTAGCGTGAACTAAGAATAAACAGTAGCTACTCCTACATCATTTATTAATCTTAGTTAATGTAAATTTTTTACATTAATGTGTTGTGACCTAACATGAACAAACAATGAAAGACATTAAGATTAATAAAGTGTGTGATAAATGTAGTGTTTGTTGTCTGTTCATGTTAATTTGTTAACAAATGACACCTTATTGTAAAGTGTTACTTAATTCAAACTAATTAAACTGTTATTAAAATTAAACTGAATTCTTTCTTTCTTTTAGAGAGGGGTTTCCCTTCTTTCAGTTTGAAATGTAAGTGAACCATCTGAGTAGTGCAAAATGTATTTATGAAAGCATATATTTTTTCTTGGCAAATTGGCCTTGGAGTGTTCAGTGTAGTTTCCACCATCTTCAGCTGTTCTGGTGAGCATTAAGTCATTCATGTAATTGATATGCAGCTTGTGCATGTCCAAAGACTGTGTATGCAGAATACTAAACAAGGGTAACATCTGGACTCCTAAAAGGATTTGTGGCGTGAACTTTACCCGTCCCGTGAGCTCTCCCCAACATGCTGTAACAAACTCCCTCAAAAGAGCCCAGCAGTGCAATTTGACCAGAATTCTGCTTATTCTGCAAAAGGCTGCACCACGATTCAAAGGAAAAAGCCAAGAAAAATAATTGTTCTTTATTGTTCGGTCAAATCCTGAACAAATCCTTACAACAAACGATGTAATTAAAAGCACACGTGACAGATACATCTCAAGCAGTAGTGCAGGGAACTGCTAGACATGAGAGATTATACAAGACTACTAATGCATAAATGTAAATGTGATAGGTCTTGATGACTATTGTCATGACACTTGTCCTGTGTGGGCGACCGGTTGATGTTGTTCTTGTAATAGCAAGGCACTCTGGGTAAGCAGCATTTTGACTGTGTGTGGGTGATGCTCTGAGGCCTTTGAAAGGGAGTTTCTTATTCCGCTCACCCCACTACTGAACACTGTATAATTGAATTGCCTTTTTTGTTTGTGTTCCCACCTTCCCTTCAGTATTAGCTGTGAGTCAGTATGTTTTCAAGTACCACAGAAGCATCTTCCACCTCCAAGACCTTTACTAGACATTTTTGGACACAGAATAGGACACTTAATAACTGCTTTGGTTCCTACTTAATTTATTTATTTGCTTTATTTTTAAAGACGAACAGTTTTTTTTCCAAAGTATTGTTAGATGCCAGTGTTTCCTGTCATAGTCAGGCAAAGATTTGATTAAAAAAACAATATTACTTGCATTTTAACAACCTCACAAAAAACAGGGCACATATACAGAAATGGCTAAAGGCTCTTAAAAATAATCACTTTTGGGGGGGTTTACGGTCTACAAATCAGGGATGATGCTTTGATATACAGTGGGTAAGGAAAGTATTTAGAACCTCTTAAATGTTTCAATCTTTGTTATATTGCAGCCATTTGCTAAATTTAGTAAATTTTTCCTTCATGAGTGTACACACAGTAACCTATAGTGACAGAAAAACACAGAATTGTTGAAGTTTTTGCTAATTTATTAAAAAAGAAATATGGTCCTAAGTATTCAGACCATTTACTCAGTACATTTACTCATTTACTCCTTTTGGGAAAGATGCAACAAGTTTTTCACACCTGGACTTGGGGATCCTCTGCCATTCCTCCTAGAAGATCCTCTCCAGTTCTGTCAGGTTGGATGGTAAATGTTGGTGGACAACCATTTTTAGGTTTCCCCAGAGATGCTCATTTGGGTTTAAGTCAGGGCTCTGTCTGGGCCTTTTAAGAACAGTCACGGAGTTGTTGTGAAGCCACTCCTTCCTTATTTTAGCTGTGTGCTTAGGGTCATTATATTGTTGGAAGGTAAATCTTTGACCCAGTCTGAGGTCCTGAGCACTCTGGAGAATGTTTTGGTCTAGGATATCTCTGGACTTGGCTGCATTTACCTTTCCCTCGATTGCAACCAGTCATCCTGTCCCTGCAGCTGAAACACAACCCCACAGCATGAAGCTGCCACCACCAAGCTTCACTGTTGGGACTGTATTGGACAGGCAATGAGCAGTGCCTGGTTTTCTCCACGCATACTGCTTAGAATTAGGGCCAAAAAGTTCTATCTTGGTCTCATCAGACCAGAGAATCTTATTTCTCACCATCTTGGAGTCCTTCAGGTGTTTTTTTTTAGCATACTCCTTGCAGGCCTTCATGTGTCTTATACTCAGGAGAGGCTTCTGTCGGTCCATTCTGCCATAAAGCCCCGACTGGTGGAGGGCTGCAGTGATGCTTGACTTCACATTCACTGACTACACAGACAACTTTCTCCCATCTCCCGACTGCATCTCTGGAGCTCAGCCACAGTGATTTTTGGGTTCTTCTTCACCTCTCTCCCCAAGGCTCTTCTCCCCCGATAGCTCAGTTTGGCCGGACGGCCAGCTCTAGGAAGGGATCTGGACGTCCCAAACATCTTTCATTTAAGGATTATGGAGGCTACTGTGGTTAGGAACCGTAAGAAACCTTAAGTGCAGCAGAATTTTATTTTGTAACCTTGGCCAGATCTGTGCCTTGGCACAATTCTGTCTCTGACTCTTCAAGCAGTTCCTTTGTCTTCATAGACTCATTTGCTCTGACATGCATTGTGAGCTGTAAGATCATATAAAGACAGTATAAACAAACACAGCTGAACTCAGATGAAGGTGTAGAACCATCTCAAGGACGATCAGAAGAAATGAACAGCCCCTGAGTTAAATATATGAGTGTCACAGCAAAGAGTCTAAATACTTAGGACCATGTGATATTTCAGTCTTTCTTTTTTAATAAATCTGCACAATTTCAACAATTCTGTTTTTCTATCAATACGGGGTGCTGTATGTACATTCATGAGGGAAAAATGAACTTAACTGATTTTAGCAAATGGCTGCAATATAACAAAGAGTGAAAAATTTAAGGGGGTCTGAATACTTTTCGTACCCACTGTAAGTTCCAATATATTTACGGTAGGACATTTACAAAATATCTACTTAATATTCTAATGCTTTTGGCATAAAAGAAAAAGCAATAAGTTTGACACATACAGTGTATTTTTGGCTATTGCTACAAATATTCCCATGCTACTTACTGTATGGCTGGTTTTATGGTCCAGGGTCACACATAGCACATTCATTTCTGATTTTACCACTATTAAGGCCAGTTGTGGGTCTAAATACCAAATCATGCTAAATAGACTTTGGTTACTTAGTTCACATGGTCATTTTATATTGTAATATGTGATATTTAATTGTAGTATTAGTTTCCCTGATATTTTTTATAACAGGTTTTAATTAAAATCTTTTATTGTCACAGCATCTTTTTTTGTCTCGTCTTCGTTAACACTTTACCAGTGAAGATTTTCATTGATGAGATTAACACTGTTAGAGGTTTTGGCAAACATCTTACCTAGAGATACTGTGAGAAACAACTATTTCCTTTTCTCTGTTTCTTTATTGTGCAAATGAGCTAAGCTAGGCCTGAACAGCTATGTCTCATTACTTTATTGTGAACAAAGAGAATAGATGTGTGACAACAAAAATAGAATAAAATGTTCACTTAGCAGGAGCCGCATTCTCATAAAAGTGTTCACATCCCCGGCTGGCAGAGCACAGTAACTCAATGTAAATCACTACATGCTGGCTTCTCCCTCAAGGCAATGTCATTATTTGTTAAAACTCTACAGCAAAGGTACAAAATGGTGTGCTTCATTTGCTTTGCACAGGAAACATCTAAGAGTTGTTTCCTTTGTGTTTGTCCTTGCCCACCCATACTCTGAACGTCTTTGATGCTGGTGATGCATATGATTGGCCTCATGAGTAATACATGCTGCATGCATTGTCAATTATTTTAAGACTCTAATCTACTGTTCTATAATTGTATTTTATTCCAAACATTTATACTATGCTTTAAATGCAGTTTAATTGTAGTTATTTTGAGTGTATTATACAAAAAATGTATATTATTGTTATTATATTATGTGTGTGTGTGTGTGTGCACTGACATTTAAAAGTTTGAGAAAATTTGTGATTTATTTTATTTTCAGTAGTCCAGTCTTCATATTGTCCTTCAGAAATCATTTTAATACGTAACATTGTATGTAATATTATACATGTTTTACTGTAATTCTTGCTCAATTGATGTCCTTGAAAAAATAACAAAATATGCACAGTGGAGACTAAAACGTTTGAGGCTGTGATGTAGTAGAAATATTTCCAAAACTATACTATTTCTTGGTCATGAATCAAATGTTAACAAATTTGCGACATTGACCATCCTCAAAATGTCCTCAGATGATCTTACATTCATTATGAGAGCAAAATATGCTCTTTGAAACATATTAAAAATATCGTATATCGCAGGCTGTCAGGTTTTTCTTTCAAATCAAGGTACGCTATCTTTCTGATTAAATTATATTATCATCATAACACTTTACAATGAAAAATAAAAGAGAAAATGCTAAATAAAAGCTTTTCTGGACCCCACTATTGAATGAATGGTCATTATGGTTGTAGTAGTTGATAGTTATAGCCTGTGTTAGGTTTGCTCCAGGTGTTCCAAAGAGTTTAAACAGAACACGGGTCAGCATTTGTCACTCTCAGCATGGAGTCTTTCTCCTTCTGCAGAGCCGTGAATCACAACCTGTGATGAAAGCACTCCATTACACTCACTGACTGGAAGAAGCGATGTTAACCTTTAACAATGTTGACAGCTCAGCTTTATCAATACAGCACCCCTTCTGTTTTCAGGGCATCCTCGTTTTTTATCTCCATGTAGTGTTTGCTTTATGCGTTAACACATTCCAGGGTTGAACTTTAATTTGATGTGCCTATTGTAAGTTTTGGCCAAAGATAAGGAAGGAGGTAAATTTGAGTTTTGTTGAGTGTGGTTATGGGTAATTTTAACGCCACATTATTGTTTGATTTTCAAGGTGTATTTCACAGTATCTGTCAGTGTTTCCAGGCAAACAAGTGTGTGTTCTTCAAAAAAACACCCCAATTGGGAAAACAGAAAAAAAAAGTCTTTATTTTTCAAAGTTATTCTAACTCCTTTTTTTTTCTTCCCCTTTTTTCTATGTCTCCTCCGTTCCTGATGCAACAATGCAGGTAAGTCTTTTTCAGCATTTTTAACTTGGAAACAGGTATTTTTGTTGGCTGCATCGCAATAATGGTCTTTCAGAGAAACTATGTATAGTTTAACCTTCACATGGAGGCAGCTCTGCAGCTATCGCTCGTGTACAGGCAATGGGTGAACTAACAATCAATGATGGCATTAAAACATGCTGTTTTCCTGCACTGCATTTAATAATATAAAATGCATTTAATGGGACAGGCATGATGAATAAACTTTCAAAGCTATGAAAAAGGGTCAAACGTCATGCATCATCCTTATGTCTGGGCCGCGGGGCTGCCATTAGGTATTTTCAGATCATCTAGCTTGTCATTATTTCTAAAATGTGAAAGAAAAAAAAAAGCCACCTAAACATATGAGGGCATTGCAAGGTCTAAGTTGAAGTTTGAAGGTGTGAAATGGAAATGAAAATGGGTTGTCATTTTAGAGAAAGCCCTAAAAAAACAGCACTGGGAATTAGAGATTAAAAGTGCTGGGTTTGTAATGGACATCATTTTATCCACCTGTTCTCAGAATGAGCTAAAAGGTCATCAAAACCTCACATCTATTAGGCAGCGTAGTCCATTTTATATATCAAAAATAGTTCTTTTCATAAGTCAGATATGGAGTTTAATTTAAACATTCTGTTCTGTAGGCGCTCTTGTGTGTCTGAGAGTGTTTTTCTTTCTGTGTCTATGTGTCAGACTAGGACTGCAGTTTCAGTGTTATAATGATCAGTCTTTGGACCTCATTTAGTAATAACTGGTACAACCATTCTTATGTGCAAAGAAAAGTATTCTCAGACCGAATTCATGCTTTATTTTGGCAGACTTTTGACTACTCGACCTTCAGCAAAAATAAGAATTATTGCAGGGTCACTGATTAATTCAGTTTCAAATAATATTATATAATAATACACTACTATAAATAGAAAATGGGGTTGGTAAGAAATGTCTTTATTTTTTTTGATTGAAGGTACAGTAAAAACAGTAATATTTTTGTTAATAATATACCATTTTAAATCATTTAAAGTGTAAAGGAAACATGTTTATTGTTTAGTTTTGGAGTTTTTTTTTATTTTCCATTTAATTTTGTTTTGTCTCATCTCGTTTTGTTTAGTCTATCTTGATAAGGAATTTTGGGGAAGGTCTAACCCTTCCATATAAGGACTCAAAATCAGAGCAAAAGGTTTGGTAAGGTTTTGTTAGAAGTTAGAGTCAAGTATTATTCATCTGATACCAAATAGGCTCTCACAAATAGAAGTCACGTTTACCTGAAGAGATTACCATAGCAACAGTAGGCTGCTCAAGCAATTTGCATTAAGATCAGTATGGGTCCATCAATAAAATATGACGGGTACTGTCATTGTATTTCACTTTTATTGTATTATAGATTTGCATATCACACTTATATATAAAAAGAATGTAAAGTTGGCTTGTGGCACAAAATGACAAACAAAAATAATGTCAAACAAATATGAATAAAATAAATCAATAAAAATATATCAATCAAAATCAACCAGATCACCCAGACACAAGCCTGCAAAGACTGGAGTGTTGCTTAATAGATGCTTTGCAGGCTTGTTTGTTGAATAAAGGTTTATAGAAGTGTGTGATGATGTGATTTTTATAGCCACAGGTTATAGTCAATCACAGACAAACTATTGCAGCTCCTTGTCACAGCTGACACAGTGTGTAAACACAAAATGAACCTCTCTGAGCCTGTGCATTAGCTTTTATTTTTAGATTACAGCTCTAATGCTCCAGAAAAGAGCAAAACCAGTTGAAACTGGACACAGACTAAAGGCTTAGGGGACGTCCAGTCGGATACATTTTTTCTTAATGACATCACTTCATAGAGGCCTTTATTTTATTGATAAGTCAATTTGCTTTGTTGTACAGACAAACAAAATCCATGAGCACTTTACCATTAATGTATAAATAGAAACGTCCTTCCTGTAATTCACAACAGTGCACACAGCAGCTGTCTTATGATTAATAGATGTATTTCGCGTTCTAGAAAATGCTTAACGTTAAGCATCAGTTTCTATGGAAGATTGAGATGAAACCATGTGATCATGAGATATGGGGAGTGAGAGTAGTCCATCATATATAACATTGTCTTTCAGTTATTTGACTTGTGGTGTCTTTCAAATATACTGTAATGTATAAGGCCAAGATTTAAATGTACATAGGTGTAAACAATTTGATATTGTAAATAGAACAGTCAGTGTGTAACACACATACTTGTAATAAGAGAAGTGATATCCAAGTAATGTCCCACATTGTAAAACGTAAAAAGACTATTTTGATGGCTCTATTTACTTGCTTCTTCTTTCCCAGAGGAAAATTATCATTCTTTTTTTTTTTTTCTCTCTTTATTTTATTTTCTTCTCAAATGTGGAATATACATAATATCTGTGTCGTGCTGAAAAGAGATTGTAAAAATTGCTATATAATTGCTGAGGGATAGTATCTATTGAGTGTAACTGGGAATATCCTGAGGGAAAATGCCTTGATACACAAAAACCAGGGTTGGTGAGTTTAAAATGTAATTACTGTCTGGGTAACAGAATAAGAAGTTTATTAATGCAAATATAGCTCTGTGTAGTTTTGTGAACAGCTTTCTATATACAGACAACAACATATTATATTGGTTTATCCATGTTTAGCAATACAAACTAACAAAAGTGTAAGTTATTAAAGTTTTTTTCTGTGAATATTGTCACAATAAATCTGCCGGTTAATTTTTGCATTTTTTCCCCACAGTTGTTTATAATGGAAAAAGCCCACTTTTCATTCATTATGGTAATAGTTCACTTAAAAATGAAAAATTGACATGAAAAACCTCTGCAGTGCATGGGTGCCGTCAGAATGAGTCCAAACAGCTGATAAAAACATCACGATAATTCACAAGTAATGTATCATTTGATGTATTATGAATTAAAAAGTGGCATGTTTGTAAGAAACAAATCCATAACTAAAGCTTTTTAACTGTAAATGAAGGAAAAACCAACTCAGATTTGATGGCCTGAGGATAAGGGCACATTCATTAAATTTTCATTTTGCTTAATGTTACATAAATCAATGGAGGTTTTCAAGTGTTCAGCAAAACCTATTATAGAAGTAAATTATATATAATATAATGATTCAAATAAAGACTAAAAAATCTAAACACATTACAGACAGTATGATGCTTTTGTTTTTTCTTAAACATACTTATCAAAAGAGGAACTGCTGACTCAAATAATGTCAGTTAAATAATTTGACATCTACAGCCTGGTCAAAAATCAAATTAGACACTGTGCATTCAATGAGTATTAAAAAAAAGCATTCAGTCTAAAACAGTGTATTGCAGTATATACAGGAACCAAGTGATAAAATTATATCAGGGATATAAAAGAAAAAGTTGCTTGAGTCTTGCATCAGCCTGCCAAATCAGGGTTTTATTTGTCACAACAACACTTATAATATATGTGAGAGCATCCACACTGCCAGACCTGTTGTGTGGCACTTTTTTTTTCTTTTAGTTGTCTCTTAAACAGAATGAAATAAAATCGAAACTCATTAGAAACTTGGAGTGCTGGTGCTAATTAAGGGGGTGAGCCATATGCACGGTAATTACCAGCTGCTAGTGCACTCCCCTTGGCTAACTTTGAGGTAGAAATGGGCCATCCAGACGTCTCTGGAGGACGGTATTGCGATTTGAAACGGTGCATGTGCTCTTGGTTGGTTTCCAGCACATGCTTATTCATGCAGTATAGAGCAGAGGGAGCAGGTGGGGATTTGTCCAGGTGCATGTATGTGATTTTTAGAAAAACTCATTGTTCACACATTCTTCGTCTGGATTTATGTAAGAAAAAACACTGAGATTATTCAGACCGTAATTGTTTTACATTTGCAGGTGTTAGTCACAAGCCTTTTTTGCCACCTCTGAACAGGAAATGTTCAAAAGTTATTTTGAAAATCCAGGTGCCATCGTGCTGCTTTGTTGTGCCACCTTTGCAGGTGATGAGCATTTGAGTGTTTGCAGAAATATTAAATACTGCAACATTCACATTGCATGGTTTTGTGAGTAGCAAACATTTTTCTAAAACACACGTGGGACACCATGTGAAAAATTCTGAACGTGGCCTAAAAAATCCCTATGATGTTGTGTAAAATGTTGTTTTATTTTAACATCAAATGCATCAATGCAATGTTAAGTAACCACATTCATTGCTGTTGAATCAGTTATTTAAATGGTGGGATGGACTCTGTATATGTTGCAGCAGGTGCATACATGACATCACTGCTGGTGGGAGGGGCCCCATCTCTTTTTGGGAGGCCTCACAGATATAAAAACCTATTTAAATTGAAAAAATCAATCAATATACAAAAGTTATATATTATAAAGATATGCCATGATTGTAAATATAGTCATTTTAATTACCATATAATTATATTCTATTTTTATTATTACTGTTTATGTAATCCAGGCTGAGATATAGAAATCAAATTTTTAGTTCATTTTACTCTGATAACAAGCTCTTCTTAAGAACATTAGTCATGAACAGTCCTAAGAAAATAATAAGAAAACGATCAAAGAAAACTACTTCCGTTTAGACATGTTATGTAAAGACAACATATATGGTTGTGATTATTTCAGTCATGTGGGTGACCATGATCAATAGACAGGTAATGAGCTTGTGGGTGTTTGTTTCTTTTATCTCTTTCTTGTATACTCTCTTATGTCACTGAATCCAGTTCTTTTGCTGTTATTTTTGTAAGACATGTCAAATGTAAAAGGATTTAGAAAACACTGAATGCAACACGCTTCATATACATTTTTAGATTTTAGAAGGGAACCGCATTTAATACTATAGAAACAGCTGCTGAAAAATTCACCTTTGCCATCACACAACTAAATCATATTTTATATTAAAAAGATTTTAAATATTTTCAAAATATAAAAGTTATTTTTATACAGTAATATTACTTGTTTTTTTATATATTGTATGTGTTTTTGTATGTGAAATAAAAACATAAAACACACACACACACACACACACACACATATATATATATATATAAATATTTAGACAAAGGTGGGTAGAGTACTGAAAAACTGTACTCAAGTTAAAGTACTTGCAGAAATATTTACTCAAGCAAAAGTAATACTCAGAACAATTACTTGAGTTAGAGTAAAAAAGTATCGAATAAAAAACTACTAGTTACTGTGGATCATATACTGAATATCCGTGGTCTATTTTTATTTAGATATATAGGTAAAATGTATTATATACAAATATAGGTCTGCACCATTATGACAAAAACATAAGTCAATTATTCCCTTGAAAATGTAATTGCGATTGTTAATTGCAATTTTCACATTTTACACTGAATGATGTTTATACCATTGTTTGAAGCAACTGCATGCCATATTTATTCATGTATATAAACAAGATGAAAACACTAACTGAAAAAACGTTATTGCCTTTCTATAGTATTAAGCCTCAAATGATAATTATACATGGAATTTACCTATTTTTTAAGTAAAAAAAAGAAAACATATCAATGGTGTTATAATGTTATACTAAAACTACAATTAAAACAATGTAATAACCCTTAAGATAGCCTGTTATAAACATATCTGATGCACGCAGAATAACATAAGTGGAAAATTTATTAATTGATTAAGTTTTAACTGTAGCACACACACACACACACACAAGGATGTTAATGTTTATTTTTTTTAATGTAATTTATTTCATCGATGCAAGTCAGAATAATTATCAGCCTTTACCTTCAGTCTTCAGTGTCAAATTATCTTTCAGATATCCTTCTAATATGTTGATTCACTATCAATGCTGTTCTTTTTAGCCTTTTATGTATAAAAAGATCCACAACGAAATGTCACAGGTTCCAAAAATATTAGGCAGCAAAAGACTGCAATAAATCAATATATTTCAATGATTTCTGAAGGATGGTATGTGTTTGAAAACTGGAGTAACAACTGATGAAATTCTGATTTGCATCAATGAGTTAAATTATATTTTAAGTAGGCTATATTAATTAACCTCTGACACGGAGAAGAGTGAAAAGACTCAGCGTGTGCTGCAAGAAACTGAACAAATCGTTCAAAATGATTTGAGAACCAGTTCATTGGTTTACCGACTATTTTGATCAAGCCTTTGAACAGAATTGACTTAATATCATGAATCATTTGCCAATCGTGTATTGCAGAGAGAAATGTAGACGGCTAGTCTGGAATAAACAGAAGTTTTTTTTTAACTTGTACAGCATTAAGATGAAGTAACTAGAGGAGTGTCGCACACAGGAATAAAGTAAAAGTACAGTTATTTCATTAAAAAATTACTTGAGTAAAAGTAAACGTACCCATTTTTAAATACACTCTAAAAGTATAAAAATATTTACTGAAGTAAATGTAACTCGTTACTACTCACCTCTGTATGTATATATATATATATATAATGTGTGTGTGTATTTTATATATTAGTAAACATCAGTGTGGGATACCCACATTACAATTTCCTAGATTCCTGGAAAATAACAGACATGTATAATCAGACATCATATGCAAATTAAGATGTTTTTAACAGCTAAAAATTATTACGTCTGTTATGACAAAATAGCAGTACATGGCCAGAGCATTAGACCCATGCATCTGTCATCACTCACACAGTCATAACGGAGCCTGATACAGATGGGAGTTTTTGTGCTTTCCCACAATCATGATATCACTGAGAGATCTCGTTCATAACCAATCATTATATAATCTTACCTGGAAAAAGAGAATTTCAGCATGAGATTGTGCAAGGTGATTATCCTGCAGAGTGCATCTGTCTCTGATTTTCCCTGGTCAAACCCAACCCTTAGTCCAGATATGTTGCATTTATCGACACAAACCCAGTCTCCAATCTGAAGAAAAGGACATTTCTATTAGCACATCCATTGTCTTGAATCATCTAAATGACAGACGCAGGATATTAGGCCTGGTTAGGATAAGATTCTGGCCTCTTTCTTTTTTTATTACAATATTATACAAGAAACAGGCCAAATGCTACAGCTGGCTCTCTTCAACATGGCACTGCTGCACGTGTGTTTCTTATGTCCTTGAAAGCTTTTCAAGGTTACTGTGTTTGTGTTAAAGTACGCCTACAAGTGGGAACATATACAATGTTCTGCATAAGTAGGAATTTATTTTGCCTGAAGACATCCTGGAGAATAATGTCACGAAAGAGAGAGATTAATCGGTATGAGACTTTCTTAGACGATATTGTCGTTTACATATTTGCCTCTTTACATCCTGTATTATTTTGTTTACTCTAACTGTCGGCTGTTTAAAATCTCTCGGAGAGAAGTAATTATTGCAGATATATATTATTTAATGCAAAGGATCTTAGATATGTTTTTAGTGGCAATATCATGGTTATATTAAAACTAAAAAAAAAGGAAATGTTGGCAGTAAGTACATAGTGAGACAGAACAAAGGTTTTTTTTAATTTAGTGTTGACCCAAGTCATGCTGTTCTGCTGGGAAGCTGTTGGTGGTATAGAGAGACCTTGCTTCCCCTCAGATGATAATATAGGGCATTCATCATGCTTTGACACTAAGACTGAGGGGACAACTATAGTCCATTATGACTGTGACGTGGGCATCATATTTCAAATCAGCAGCAGTGCTGCCAAATAAGAATTTTGAAGTATGGTTTGAACTGCAAAATAGATTTATATAACATTATTTGTCACATGGATGAGAATCTCGTGTTATTAAAGAAATCCACAATGTGTGTGTGCTTGAATGCATGGTTTATGAGGACACAAATGTGTATAATAACATGCGTATTACAACAGAAACATGGTTTATGAGGACACTTTATGTCTCCTTGTACAGAAAAGGAAAAAAAGAACTACTTTGAAATTCATAAATAGGCAGTAGTTTTTTTTACGAAGGTTATAGTAAGGAAATAGAAAATACAGTTTGCAAGGTATTTATAAACCATTACGCCTATGGATAGTCCCTATAAACCACTTATACAAGTGTGTGAGAGAGAGAGAATTATTTAAATAGATTTTTATCTATATTTTATTTGATTATTTATCTCTGAATTACCTTTCTGTCTAAATGTAGGCTATATATATTTCTTGATCAATTAATTAATTATGCATGTTTTCTCTTACTTGATAAAATAAGATTGTCTTAAGTCTTTGCTACCACTTTTTTTTTTTTAGGAATTTAACATATAATTGCTGAATAAATTGATTAATTTAATTTATAGAAAGAAATGTTAAAATTAAATAGAAAAATGTGGTGATTATACAAAATATCTCTTCTGAATAACAATATATGCAATAAATGCAAGTTATAGTAGTGCATGTTAATGATAACAAGCAATCTTTAATATATTGTATAATTGTTTCATTAAACAAGGTTGTTATGACCCTCTCTCTACATACGTATCTCCCTAATATGTGTTTGCTTGTTATTTCTTTCTTATGTGTGACCCTGGACCAAAATATTTTTGAAATATTTTTGAGATTATACATCATCTGAAAGATGAAAAATTATGATTTCCATTGATGTATTTAGTCTAAGATTCTATTTGAGCCCATATAAGAGAACTAGAAAGGTTGCAAAGGAAGGAAAGGTTGCAAAAACCTTGAAGTAAAAGTTGTCCAAATGGACTTCTCAGCAATGCATGTTACTAATTTAAAAATCTTGATGTATATGTGGTTGGAAATTTACAAAATATCTTCATGGAACATAAGATTGTAATGATTTTTAGCATAAATAAAAATAATAATCATTTTGACCCATTCATTGTATTTTTGGCTATTGCTACAAATATACATGTGCTACTTATGACTGCTTTTGTAGCCCAGGTTCATATTTTAAATACACACACATAGAGTTAAGGTCATAGAGTTAAGGCCTTGTGTTACATGTGTTATACATCTAGTACATGCACACTTGAGAACAAGTGTCATAACTCATGTAAAAATGGGCTGCGGGTTGGTTATGATACGCTCTGACATTTTCTCTCTGTTGCTCTTCAGGGAGACTATGCTGAGGATTCTGTACAACCACACTTTTGATTTATGTGAGGAAGATGAAGTTAAATCGTGTTGGAGGTGTGGTGTGCTATAAAGGCAAAATATTGAACCGGCAAACTCGGGGCCAATAATATTTATATGTTCGGTCTTATTTGAAGTCTGCGGAGTGATGATAAAAGAAGTCTGTTCACCACCTTCTGAATAATTTGCTTTCAATGCCAGTCTCAAAGTCTTTCTTCATTGTAATTACAGCATAGACAAATATAACCATTTTTAACATCCATTTTGTTTGTTTCCCTGGAGAAAGGATATTTCTCATGACCTTTTACTTCAAGAATTGCATAGAAAGCAAATATAATTTGCCCTAAAACACAGTTCTGCCATTAAGATGCACTATCCATCAATGGCATTGATGTGTAACTTCTTTATGAAGGGGATACTGGCACAGATGCTGCTTGCTCTTCCTCCATGATGGACTCCAAATGACAGCTTGGGTGGAAAAAGCCTCGGAGTCAAACTGAATTAGCAAAACAAATGAATTTCCTCTCTGCCCGACAGTTCACTGTCACAAAGTCAGGCCGTCCGAAGATTGAGTCGTATATCATGACCCGAGGCCTATAACCTCAGAAAGACAGCTATAAGGCGAGCGTAAATTCAGAAAGCTGTTATTTGTCAAGGGAGGGCTGTCTATTTAATTTGCGCAGACTTGTGCACTGGGATTGGCATTTATCAACATGGCAGCTGCCTGTCATGTGACTAGTTAATTGGATAAGCTTTGCATCCTATTCACAGTTAAAAAAATAATAATAAAATGGACACAAAAATGGGCCGTCCTCCATCAAAGAGTGCAGAAGGATTGAAAATGATTTGTTTATGGGAAGGAAAAAAACATAAATAAAACTTATTCTCCAAATTGCATAGTGCACTGCTGCAAGTAAATTATTTACCCATCCTGCTCTGTGTAACAGCATTTTCATGTTTGGCAATCAGTTCTTAGTATTCAAGTTGTTAGAGCACTGAATCTGAGCACAGACGCGATTTTAAAAGTGATGTCATGCGAAATAAAAGCCCAGACACAGGAGAAATGGCAAGCAAGTCACTTCAGCTTCATCAAAACATCATTTGTTGTGTACCTCTTATTTATTTTCCATATTCAATAAAAGCAAAAGTGGCAGATCTGCATACCCTCATTGGTTACATGTCAAGCAATTTTAGAGAGTTAAACAGATGAGGAAGTCTGTTCAGTAATTGAAGGAATTGATTTTGCCGAGGCTATGTTTAATCATGATCAGTCAAGTCAAAAAATCTAAATCAATTCTGATTTGGAATGTTCCTGTATTGGTTTATTAGTAACAGTAAACTGCACAAATATCGTATTTTAAGGAGAAAGGAACATTGTGGGGTATTGTGTGCTATAGCTTAATGAGTGAAGATCATGTGTTTTAGATCAAAGTGCCGCTATTGGTTTTGAAAGGTTCATATTTTGGTTTGGGGAGTTCCAACGATAGGGTTGACATGCATGCAAGGTCGAAAAACACTTTCCTTTTTTTTATCATTTCTTATTTTTCATTATTATTTTTACCTTTTGCTCTCCCAAATGATTTGTTTAACCATTTTGCATGATGCTAATTCTGCAGTGATTGGTTGATTTAATGTAAAGCAGTGTTTGTAAGCTTTTACCACTACAGAAGTGGCACTTGTGGCAAAAAAATTTATTTACATTTTCATTCTAACAAACAGAAAATCAAGTTCTAATGTTACATCAACATGACATTGCTTGAGATTCGTTTTTTTAGAAATGACTTGTTTCAATGATTCCGAGTCAACTCTTTCTACTGAGAGACACGGTGCACTTTCAGATGGAAAACTTTTGCAGGATTTTTCATTAAATAAGAGCTGTGTTACTGACTCCACGAAAGGTCATTTTCAAAAATCCATAATAGGGGCACTTTAATAAATACACACAGGGGGAAAAAAAGCATGTTTTAAAGCTGTGACTGTACCTGTGATGCCATAAAAGAATAATTTTTGGTTCCACAAAGAATTCGTTTAGAAGTCATTCAACCCTTTCTTACCTTTTTACTTTAAAGAACCTTCAAAAGAACCTTCTTTCACAACAAAGTACCTTTTGTGAAACAGAAATGTTCTTCAGAAGTTCTTTATGGAACCAAGGTTATTTGATGGCCTTGTAAAGCACCTTAAATTTTAGGAGTGTACATAATTGAAAGTGTACATCTATTATTCATATAATTTATTTATTAATTTTCCATATTCTATAAAAGGCAGAAGCGCCAAATCTGCATTTGCTTATTGGTTCCATGCCAACCAATTTTAGGGAGGAAATTAAATATAAAGAAACGGGTGTTGATCATCCAGAGGCTAAATTTGATCGCGATCAATTAAGTCAAAAATCCTGAATAGAATTTGGTTTGGCATGTTTCCTGATTGCTTTATTAGTAACAGCAAACTGCACAAAAATCAGATTTCAAGGGGTCAGGCTAAGGGGAAGGTTGGGGTGTTTACTGGGGTGTAACTTCATGCAGATCGACTGGTAAAGCAGGGGGTTTGCAAAAACAAAGTCATTAAAATGCATGAAAAACTCCATCAATTTATCTGGCAAATGAACTACTGTGCATTTTAATCTTTTTTCTCTCCATTCTCCTTGTTTCAGTTAACTTTTCATTGGCAGTGGTTTGAATGAACCTGTTAACCACTTGATAAGCGTAATATTCCTCCAGCAGTACACAACCCACAATATGGGAAGCCTGAGAAGTGTAAATAAATGCTAGTTGTGGGTGTTTCCACAGTGATTGCAGTGCTTTTTCTCTACATTGGTCTCTAGCAGATTTAAGAGGACTCAATTGACTGATGTAGGTGGCGGAACAAGTGCAGCATGGTAATCCTCTGCATGCTGAGTTAATGGGGTTGTATTGACTGACCGGCTTGTGTGACATTTGCTACTTAGTTTTGTTCTAATTAAATTCTAATCAAGGACCAGCATTTGCAGAGGTACAGAACCTGGACTTTATGCAATCTAGCTGGTTTTGGCTTATTCTAAATGTGTAACAGTTAAAAATGCCATTTGACAATTTACCACAATCTGGTGTACTTTACTAGGCCTCTTCAGCATGGCATGTTGCTGCGGTTAAATGAATAAGATGGAGAGTTTTAATTCTGAAAGCGGCACAGTTGTTTGTTGAAATCACCCCTCCAAATTGAGCCCTGTTGCTTTTTGTTAGGATTACAAATATCTTTCTTAAGATTTTTTTTTCTTCTTCTATGGTCTCTTGAGTGAATGGTATTACATGAATGTCTCTCATAGCTCTGTTACTCCAGGACTGGGAAAAGCTCTATTATGGCAACCCCAGCTTCTCTGAGCTTTAGTCTATCATTGATTTCTATAGCAGAATTGATAGCCAGCACCGCTCCAGTCCGAAACCCAATCCACTGGGGCTGCTGCAATTAGAGGCTCACTCATCCCTCCGCTTGCCTGCCCTCCTTTGCTAATACTTTCTTTCCATCCGGCAAGTTGAACAGCCTCCAGTATGACTCAGCTGTTTAATCCCATTTCCTTTGCTTTTATGTCATGTGTATGGGAATTCAGAGTCAAATCCATTGGTTTCTTTTTTCTTCGTCTTCTGTAGAAAGGCCTCCCACTGGGTTGAAAAATTAGACATTCCTTTAATATCTCAATTCTCATAGAAATTGATGATGTTGATTATATGAAAGCCTTAATTTGTATTATCATTGTTTGTAGCAATTAAATAGCACCCGGTCAAAATTGCATTTTTGAGAAAAAAGAACACAAATAGGTCACATCAGTAAGCCATAATTATCATTAGCCTACATTTAGACATAATGTAAAATACCATTACTATTTTTGTTTAGTTTTTTTTTCTATTAGTTTTAAGCAGTTTTATTATGACTTGTATTTCTTTGTACTTCTGAGCAAGTTTACTACATCAGAAAAACCATGTGCAGTTAAAAATGGAGTGGATTATGTAAACATCAAAAAGTTTTGAATCATTTAATACTGTGAAATCATTTTGGGAACATAACATGGCATTCTTCAAGGCACTGTATGAATATAAGCCTTTTTTTATGTATTTATTTATTTAGAATCCATCCCTGCAACCATAATGTGAGTGAAAATAATAAAAGTTGTTAATTTGCTTCCATTAGTGTTAATTTCAACCCGAAAACCGCGTAGTTTTACAAAAATCTTTCTCAAATGTGACTACATGCTTGTAGTCTGCTTTGATAAAATGTTTCCAAAAACAAGTGATCTGGACTAAGATAATACAGATTAATTTTACTCAGAATTTTACATTTAGAATAATTTGTGCTGATGTTTACCAAACAACAATCTCAACTAACCCATTAGTGAAGGTCCAAAAATAACATATGACTATTGAGGAAAAAAATATAAAATATAAAATATAAATTCCAGAAATTAATAAGAGGTGCAGATGGAACATTAAACATTAAAAAAAGAACTTCTAAAATGTTTTAGCAAAGCACATGAGTGAAATGGACTGCTTTTATTTGTCCATTTGGAGCTCGAAAGAAAGCTTATGTACTTTGGTTGTATGAAAAATGTTAAGATGCTTTTGCACTCTATAGAAAAATCTACATAAAAATGGTTTACAATGACAGAATTTTTCCTTTTCATTCCATGGGCAATGCTGTTCTGTACTGGGTCGTGTTAGAGAGGCTGTGATTGACAGTAGGCTTGCTGTAGTGCTTCTCATATTGTTCTGACTGTGCTTGTTGGTGCGTTTAATGAGTGACACAGCATTTAACACTGAAGGTATCACATGTCCCCGTGCTGGTCATATTCTGTACCAACAACAAGCCACAAGAACCAGCTCGGAATATGAGCCTGCCTTTTTGAGATAAGCAAATGCTTTACTGTCTTGTTTCAATATACCACAATATGTTTAGCATGCTTTAATCCCTAGGCATTTAACTTGACCCTGTTATACATGAAAAGAACAACATTCCAGTTACAAAACTGGCGGGCATAAGAAGACAGCATGAGATTTATCTATTGCCAGTTGTTCAGCACTCCCCGAGAGCTTCGCGGCATGCAAAACGAGTCATCTGCACGGTCGCCGTTCTTCATCAAGAACGTCCCTCCCCCAGAAGGGACATGTTGAACTAAAATTGCGTTTCCAATTGAAGAGGCAGATGATACTAATATCACACTTCAGTTGGCAGCACTTAAGCAGTTGCAACAAAAGATAAGAGAGACGGATGAAAAAACGAGAGAAAAAGGCTCCTTTCCTCTGACAGAACAAAATCTCCTTCCACTTGACCTTCACCGTCTGTCTTCAACTCTTGTCTCACTCCACCTCAGAGTTTCTAAGTGAACATGGAAAACAAATGATGGTGGCATCATCACCAGCTAACTGCGACATGTCCGTATTAAGCATTCATTCCCACACATGAGAGGGGCAAACAGCTTGTTTTTATGCTTTAATTTAATTAGGCCACAGACTTTGCAATCCAATTATCCCCTTGTGAAGCCCTTTGAGGTTGCACATTCTCTGCCCCTTTCAAGCAAAGTACCTGCAGATTGTTATGGAAGTCAGTGTCAGGATAAATGTCTGTTAGATTTGTCAGCGTTCATCACAGCATCCTGCTTTATTGGCTGCATGCATGCTGGGAATGAGAACAAAGAGCCTGAGGCACCTCACTAGCTGCTTATGTTTTTGTCACCCTGGGTTTGGGGTAATTAATTTATGAGGTACAGAAAGTAATTGTTCATTAAATTATTGTCAAGGAAGTTGACCTTCTCGTTTCCAATCAACAATAGCGAACACTATGCAGTGCTTGTGTTTCTTTCTTTTTTTTCCACTTGGGGGACATTAGGCAAGGACTTTTAAAAAGGATACACTCCTATAGCTATATTTTACTGTCCCAGCTTTTCAGTTGAAGATTAAACAGCAATATCCACTCAGAGTCTCACATAGATTGAATATTGTGGCATCGCATGATCACAATAACTTTACAGCAAATCATTTTAGCTCATGTGTGTTAGATTTGAGGTCATCTGGTTGTTTGACGCACACAAATGACATTAAAGAACTAGTGCAGATGAAAACAGACAAGTGGATTTTCTGTTTCTGGGGCAAAAAGTAGTGTCTGAATGCACTGCAAGACTTTATCCAATGGCCAATTAGCACACTCATTCTACTTTTATGGGAGATGAAATAACACTCCATACCAGCAGGTGGCAACCAAACCAAAAAGAGGACCGCAGATATAGGGCCAGATTTACTTACAGCTCGCACCAGCGCGGACTGTCTTTTGGCGTTAAAATATTACTTTCAGGATTTACTAAATAAGCACAGGGAAGAATTCACGCTAAAACGGCATGGACACCGTTGTTTTTGTGTCTGACCTTATTAAATATGGATTTGTAATAATTTCCCTTTCAAGCTAAATATGTATGGGAGGAGAGAATCGAAATGAAATGCAATGTGATTTACTAACATTTGTTCCTCGTCAACTACTAGTACTTAATTACTAGTATTTACGCCATTATTCAATAGAATGCTGGTGATATACCACTGGTCATTATGGAAATGATCATTGTCAGTAAATTGCCCGAAGAATTTTCCCTCCCTTCTGCACATTTTATAGAATTGCACTAACGCTATACTTTCCGTGTTTGGTAAATCTGGCTCATAAACTGCATCTGACTCTAATAATCTATACTAACTAACAAATGTTTAATTGCTACAATGCTAAATTCTCACATGATATCAAAAGTTGGAAAAGTTCTCCATATACTGCCTGTGTTGGCAGCATGTTTAGCTTATAGTCTGTTAATAACAAATAGTCTGTATTAAACAACTGGCTAAACTGGACTATCTTTCTCCTTTATAAGCGCTGAACTCATCTGAGTTCAAACGAGAAACACACACACCATGGCTCTAATCTTCAAAAGTTATTTTAACATTGAACCCTCAAAAAAGGTGAACATTTAACTCATGTCAAATCAGCATGAAAGATCACCTTTCTCTCCAGCCCTCATTTCAAGGTCATTGACATTCAGCAGTTATGCAGTTTCCATTTGAATCCCCCCCACAAACCCCTATTATATATTCACTGAGATCTGATCCCTGTACCCCTGAGCTTACTGGATTTCCGAAATCGCTGGCCAACCAAACATCTCCCTCGGTCCCCTCAGTGCTGCAGTAGTCAGCTCGTCTGAAATTGGACTCGCTTGAGGGACCATCGAATGGAGCCTTCCCAGGATTCCGCCAAAGCTGCTGAATTAAACATGAGAGGAAATCTGCAGTTTTATTTATTAATTTACAAAAAATATATAGTTATCATTATTATTATTTAGTATGGCATTTTTAAGCACATGCAGTTTTATGCAAATCCCTTAAAATGATAAAATAATATAATAGGAAAAAAAAATCGGTCCAAATTTTTATTAGTGTAGAACCAATAAAAAACATACCCTGTATTGCATGTGTGATTAGCTCTCAACCGTTCATCAGTTTCGCCCACCTAGGAAGATAATGATGGCCGAGTACGTAACCCTGATGTATACCTCATCATTATATACCTTACAAGTGCAACACCAGTAACAAGCAGCGGATTAAGAACATGAGCTCTGCATGTTTTATTGTTACCCAGCTTGTGGATATGTTCCCTAAACTAAAAGAAAATCCACTGCAGCACTTTTCCAAGAAAGAGCGATAATTTAGCCACCAGCTGCTGCCTGTTAGCTTGTTAGCGTCCTGAGGAACAGAGATAAGAAAGCTTTGTCATCATAAGAGAGGCTTTGGTTCTGGTTTTTTTTAGGTCTTTTAAAGAGCTGATCAATGTGTAATGGAAAGAAACGCTGGGTGACAATCAGAACTTGAAGCCCTCATTTAAGGAGGTCCAGTTTCTTTGTAAAAGCTAAGGGCCACAGCATCACAAAAGTAGGCCAAGAGTTAAAAAATGGAAACCTTCCGATGTCGTTTTGAAGAGGAACATAAAATGTATTTGGGCCTAAAAGAGAATTGCTTTTGTCCACCATTACTTTATAACATCTTGTTCAGACACTCTACTCTTATCAGGTTTAAGAAAAGAAAAATATGTCAATCTGGCAATTTGTTTTAATAGCAATTTTAATGATGGTGTATTTTAGGCTTTAATTTATTTATTAATTATAGCATGATTTAGGTCTCATTTTTTTATTCTCTTGTTGCAAAAGCAGGTGGTAAGCATTCGTATGGACAAACCGGACCGTAAAAAAAAATTGATTAATACAGCTGGTCAGTCTGCCTCACATCACTTTATTCTTGTGCACACGTTTTTGTGTGTGTTTGGTGCCCCTGTGTTCTGCTCTGAAATCATTGGGTGACGGGGGCAGTGTTGTGATTGTCATGTTGGCCAGCAGGTGCGGTGGCCTGACATTCTGTTCCTGATTGTCTCCTCACTTAATCCGTCTTTTGTGAGAGATTAGCAATATCCTGGTAACTCCTCTCTGGAGAGCGGCGAGGGAAGAGCCCAGGCAGACACAGGACAATGCTGAACCATGAAGCACGCTGTCTAATTTCATTACCCTCATATGCTTGGAGTAAGGGGAGGGGGTTAGACAGCTGCAGTTTAGACTCTAATGTGCCATAAAAGGGCCAGCAGAACTTCAATGGCCCCCAAAATAACTTGATTAAAGAGGCCCTCCATCTGATTTTCTCTCCTGTGTGGAATTATACAATTCAATGGAGCTCCTTATGAAATTGTGTGTATGTGTGTGGGAATATGTGAGTGTGCTAAATGAATTCTCCACTCTTCCTTTCCAAGGATGCCCCCTGTCAGTTTATGAAATAAAGTATTCATGACCACTTTGGTTGTGTTGTGATCAACCCTGACACTGTGCTCTAACATACCAGACCGGGATTTATATTTACATGTACACACTTTTTTCTTTTTTTTTATAATTAAGTTTAGTTCTTTTTTAAGGATGCATTAAGTTGACCAAAAGTGACAGTAAAGACATTTAAAATGACATGTGTTCAAATATTACATCATTTCTATTCATCAATTCATTTAAAAAATAAGTATAATATATTAATCAGTCAAATTATTAGACAGTACAACTGTTTAATTTGAATATAACAATAATAAATGTTTATTGAGCATAATACTAGTAAAATATTTAATATTTAAAATATATTTATTTCATACTAAGTATAATTCAAATCTATTACCATATTTACTGAAATATTACTGACTGATATAACATTTCTAATTTAATAATAATTGGAGTACTTCTAAATATTAAGCCTTGAATTTAAGTACGTTAAGTACAATTCGTTTTTCTAGTTTAGCAGAATTTAAGTATATACAGTATTTAGCATGATTTTTATTTTTCTACTAGGGCAAGAAAATTTACATTTTTAAAATGTATTCATGAAAGCCATTGAAGAAATCAGTTATATTATGAAAGAGACAAGATTTAAAACAAATCGTAATAGTATTTCACAATATTACACCAGGTCATCAAAAATGGCCTTTTTATGCTTAATGACTGTACTTTTTATTCTTTCCTCCTCTTTCTCTGACGTAGTCTCACCCTTCCGCCTCAACCTTCAGATGCACTTTAACAGATGTTTTCTGTGCTGTGTATTTTGTCTCGGGAAGGTTAATGTAGAACGTTTCCTCAATCAATGGCTCCTGCTCTGCACTCTTGTGTCTGTCAGGAAAGCACTTCATGAAATATCTACTATCAATAATAGTTCAAGACCCCACATGGCACCCATGTAGACCTTTTACTGACATAAATATTTCAGAAAGACTTCATATAAATCTTTGGTTTATGTATTCGTTTATGCTCTCTACTTCCATTATAATTAAATATTAATATTCGTCTTGTTTGACCAAGTATGGCTGTAGGTTCACAAGTAAAGTCATTTAATTTAGATGCGTTATTATACAAGATAAACACCATGATTCCTGTATTTCCCTCCAAGTAGCACAGTTTTTTTAAGTACTCATGCTGAGCTGTGTTAATACAGAACCACGAGGTGTCAAGCTATCTTACTCTTTGCATGCTTTATTTGCATAATAATCCACAATTGTTTGTTTTGCATGTGTGTCCGCAGCCTGCAGACTTTGCGTGCTTTATTAGATGGTGTGACAGCTATGGGTAATAAGATTATGAAGCCCTGATTGATTAGCTATAGGTGGCAGCAGGTGTCAGGCTCAGGTTGATTGAGGCGTGACTAATGATTGGCCCCGATCACATTTATGTCTCAAGCTGTGGCTTCCTGCTGCACTATTAGCACTTCTAATAGGCTGCCAATTAACAAAGACATCAAAAAGGCATGCATGATCATAGCTCTTACGGTGCAGTACAGAGCTCTCCTGCTTTGCACAATTCCAGCTTTATTTTTGCTTTGAGCATGTTTTCATGGAGTATATGAAAGAAAGGCCAAACAATGGCGCTAGTGTTAAGACATTTATTTTAAAAGTATAATTCTGATGTAAAGTTTTTTCTGATGTAAAAACGATGACTATTTTTGATTGGATCTCAAATTGCATGACAGCAATTAAATTAATAGGAGTAAAATCTTAAATGTCCTAATTGAACTATGTTCTAACCCTGGCTTAGGCGAAGGTTTATGAAACCTGGCCGTTATGTACATAAATTTCCATTGTCTCTGTCATCACAACTACCATACAATGAACCTGTCTCTAACCTTAACTGTAACCCTCTTTAATAGCAGCATATATATATATATATATATATATATATATATATAGGTAACACTTTAGGATAGGGACCACTTATTCACTATTAACTACTGACTGTTCCCTCAATAAATTCCTAATTTGCTGCCTTTTAATAGTTAGTATGGTAGTTGTTAAGCTTGTGTATTGGGTAATAACCAATTTAAAGACTAAGTTTAGTTTAGAACTAATTTATAACTAATATTCTGCTAATAAATACATGGTAATAAGCTACTAGTTAAGAGACCCTATGATGAAGTGTTACTGATTTTTCATTGCAATGTTAACACTAAAGTTAATTTTACAGAACAATTACTTTTTTGACCCAAGTTCATAGCAGTTAAAGACGCCTAATATAAAGCTGGTCCATTAAATTGAACTCTAATGCAGTAAAGCTGCATCTGCAATACAATGTGACATTAAGAGTAGCAGCTATACTTCTTAGAAAAACTTATTTATTCCTAGAGAAGCTATACTGTGTTTTAATGCTTTTGTTAGCAGCTTCTATACTTTGTTAGTTACTCCCCAGCACTGCAAGCCACTACATTCGAAGCATTTAATAACCTGTGGAAGGCAGCCCTCAAAGTTAAGTAAATAATGCCATCTGCACCAATAAATAATATTGCTCTCCCTGTTTCTGCTAGGAAATGAATCTCCTGAAGAATATAGCTTATTTTCTGGAGCAAAAGATATTAAGATTCATATAAATCTTGGAGGACAGATAATATCTTGTTGATTTTCAGTAGGACTGCCAGGTTGTGTAATGGTAAAGGAAAAAAAAAACTTTATCTTCTGCCTGTGGAAATCTTGCCATATCTCACCCCAGTTCGGACCAGACCCTGCTGGTGCTATCAATCTCACAAAGATGCAACTGCAGAATGCAGGAGGAAGAAAGTATATGGGTCAGAAAGTATGAGAGAAAGAACAGAAAATAAAAAGTAGAAGCCAAAAGGGCACAGAAGGGTGTTGCACACCTCACAGCTTTAGCAATGGCCCTGCTGCTGAGGGCAGAAGAATGAAGCAGGGAGTCTTTGCAGCCAAGGTTGACACGTGTTTGCTTTACTGATGTCCTGCTTATATGTGGATCGCACATAGAGCAAGAACAAATGCTCCCTCTCTCCATCCTACCAGAAAATGATTTCTCAGGCTGCATTCGTTGTGCTCATGAGTTACCTGCTGAGAGAGACAGGCCAGAGCAAGATACCACTGAGTAGCAGGACTGCAGTCTCTCTCATCCCACAGGTGACCGCAGTGCATTTGGTCATTGTAATGCTGACTGTGTTCTGCTCTTCGACCAGGTAGGGGGTTCACTTACCAACCCCCTTTTGAGTGCCGTTTTTATATATGGAAGGTGATAGAAATTGCGTGGCTTTACTTTTCCTTCTTATTTCATAATAATTCACCTAGGGCTGCTCTTAGAATACTTTTTTTTGTATATACCCTTCCATTTATTCATTTTTATTTTTTTTTATTTTGGCTTCATGTTTCTTTAGTGTGTGAAATGATCAGGAAAGGTTTATTACACCTGCAGGGCTTTAGAAGATTATTAAGCAATCAAGTGAAAACACTGAATCGACAGATATCATAAACAGTGTTCCTGGTGCTCAGGCAGTAAAGCATGACGTTATTCCAGGGCTTCAGTTCTGTTGGTGTTTCTGCATTGAATGATGATTAAATGTGTAGTCTGGAATGCAATGTAAAGATAGCATAAGTATAAGTGAACATTTGTAAAAAAGCATGTCTCCACAATAAAGAAAAAAAAATAAATTATTATCCATTATCTAGGGTAGTTTAAATTTAGTTACTCCAAAAATGTCATGTGGTGTCCATTTTCTTTTTCTTTTTTTTACTTTATTAATTCATATATTTGTGTGTGTGCGGTTGTGCATGTTTTTGTGACGAATCAGGACGTAGTTTTCTATAATGACATGGGTATGACATGGGTGTTACAAGGAGAAGGTGAGTTTTGACAATTCTAAAAATGCCTGTAGTTTCCTGTATAGCAGTGATTTTCAAACCTGTCCTACAAGCACCCCTGCCCTGCATATTTTGCATGTCTCCCTTATCAGACACACTGCAAGTTACTCAGTTAGTAGAGACTGCAAGACATGAATCAGGTGTGTCTGACAAGGGAGACATATGCTGCGTCCGAAATCGCATACTGCTTGAGTAGGTACTACATTTAAAATTGAACGTACTACTCGACCGTTAAAACAGTAGGTACTATATAGTATGAATGTGAGTA
>JAUCNO010000795.1:17282891-17318817 GCA_032353835.1 Enteromius viviparus | reverse complement strand
AACGAATGACGTACAGAAGGTATACTTAACTAAGGTGGTTTCGGAGAACAGGCGCTAAAGATAAGGTACGTCTTAAGATACAACTTAAGAACGACGTAGCGTTAAGGTGGTTTCGGAGAACGCAGCCCAAAAGTTTAGACACACCTTCTCATTCAATTCTTTATTTTCATGACCATTTACATCGGTAGATTCTCACTGAAGACATCAAAACTATGAATGAACACATTTGGAGTTATGTACTTAACAAAAAAAGGTGAAATAACTGAAAACATCTTTTATATTCTAGTTTCTTCAAGATAGCCACCTTTACACACTCTTGGCATTCTCTCGATGAGCTTCAAGAGGTAGTCACTTGAAATGGTTTTCACTTCACAGGTGTGCATTATCAGGGTTAATTAGTGGAATTTCTTACTTTATCAACGGGGTTGGGACCATCAGTTGTGTTGTGCAGAAGTCAGGTTACTACACAGCCGACAGCCCTATTGAACAACTGTTAAAATTCATATTATGGCAAGAACCAAGAGTAACCTCTGCTTCTGATAACAAGTTCATCCGAGTCCCCAGCCTCAGAAATCACAACAGCAGCTCAGATCAGAGACCAGATAAATGCCACACAGAGTTCTAGCAGCAGAACCATCTCTAGAACAACTGTTAAGAGGAGACTCAGGCCTTCATGGTCAAATAGCTGCCAGGAAACCACAATTAAGGAGAGGCAACAAGCAGAAGAGATTTGATTGGGCCAAGAAACATAAGGAATGGACATTAGACCATCAACCTCGTTTCTCATTGGTTCCCACATTTTTGGGAACAGAAATGCTCTAAACCGGGAGCTTTGCCAGACTAACTTTGCTCACTAAATAAAATGTAGCATCACAGGAAGTATGAGCGGGCTCAGGCTACTTCCCTTCCAGACCAGTGAAAATGTATAAGCAGGGCAAATAAAAATCCCTGCTGCTTTATATTGGCAGATCTTTAATGAGAATATGCACAGAGAGAAGCGCTGCATATTTAAGTGAAGCATTCTGCTTTTCTTCAGTCTGTTAAGAGTGTAGAGTTCCTGTCCCAGAGTCACTCGCAGGAGGGGGGATTTTAAGCAGTGACAGTTAAAGTGTTTTCCGAGGGTTTAGCTTCCCTGTCTTTTTAGCTATTCTATGAGGGCAGAACCAAGGTAAAGCTGTCACAGGCGGGCCGTTAATCTCCCATTCACACCTCTTATCACCATGACAGAGACAGAGATGTGATAGACTGCTCCACAAGCAAGGAAATCCTTTTGACAAAACTGCTAGTGCTGTTTATCCTTGTGCCCGGCTCTTCGTCAAAGTGCTTCTCTTCTCGGTTACCACCAGAATGCACAAGCACATAATCGAGCTCAGCCTCTTACATCCCTGTTGGACACAAGGGAATCTCTTGTCAGTTTCAGAGAGCACTGACTGATAGAAAAACAGAATCATTTGTTAGAAACTTTTTTTCCTTTTTGAAGGCTTTGTGGGGAAAAAGAACCTAAAAATGCACAAATGGTGAAAGGATGCTGGGCGGAAATGGGTAGAGAGTATTTTTCTCAATTACACTGTATATTGGGGCTTTTTTGCCCTTTATTTGCAGGAAAGTGAAGATGAGAGAGAAGGGGTATGATTCAGACATGATCCAGGTCAAACTCAAACCTGGATCCCTGTGAGCCAAAAGCTCTGCTAGTTGTAAAAAAATAGGATTCTAGGCTCACTATTCATTGATGTGTTTATTTTAGCTATTCTATCTGTAAATAATGTGTCAGTATTCAGTATTTAATTATGTAATTTTTACTCAGACTTTATTATAATGTATTTGAATAAATAAATTGTATGTAGACACAAGTTAACTTGAATTTTTTTAATTATTACTATAGATTTTTATTTATAAATTTACTGTTATGCTGTGTGTTGTACGAACTGTTATTCTAAAATATTACATTTAAAAATTTTGTTCATTCATTCATTCATTACTCCAGTTTTTAATGTTATATGATGCTTTAGAAATCATTGAAAAATACTGATTCTGTAAAAAATTTTAATGTTGATGAATAGAAAATTCAGTCAGAAGAATCAATCGTTTTGTAATGAAATTATTATTTTTATTATTTATTTATTATTTATATTTTTTAAAATACATTTTTTTTAAACAATAAATTTTTGAGTGTGTGTGTGTGTGTGTGTGTGTGTATTTACAGTAGTCAGCATTCGATGTGGATTAAAACCTTTCATCAAAGTCCTAAAGTCAAAAGCAATACCTATTCTTGTCTTAGGACTTTCAACTGAAAGGTTTTGATCCACTTCGAATGTTGACTACTAAATATACACACATAAAAAGAAGACACTTCTAGATGTTCTTGTGGCTCAAATAAATGCAAATGCTTTATTTCTGGTTTAATGCAGTTAATGTTGTATGTTTATTTACTCAGATATTCTTCAGCATATTTGGCCAGTTACACAATCACATCTCGCTTGTTATTCATAATGAGGTCACAACTCCAATCAGCAATATCGAACTGGCACTCAAATATCTCTGGCTATGAAACATGTTTGGCGATGAGCATGATTGGGATGAGACACCAAACAACCCAGTCGGCTGAGGCAGGACACCCATAGTGTCAACAAAAACTGAAATTAAATAAATAAAATACTACTAAAAGCCACTGATATTTAAGCATTAAAAAATTCTATTTTACACAATGTTGCAGTGAGCCATCGCTGTGGTAATGCTTACCAGGATTGGAAATTAAATAACATCAAGACGAATAAACATGTGCCAACTGAATATTGAATGTTTATAACCTAAGCTGGAGGGATAGTTTCTAGCGTCCTTGTGGCTCTTTATAGGATAAGCGATGTAAAAAATGCATGGATTGTGGCTGCAGTTAAATAATAGCACCCAAGCAAGCTATATATGATTGTGTGCAACAGTTCAAAAATCAGAAAGTTAATATGAAGTCACTTTGCATTTTAGTGTTGTCTGTTTCCACTCTTTCACAAAGTAAATTAATTGATTATTAGGGCTTATTAGTTACTTTTGTTAATTTCTCATTCTAATTTTAACTCCCACATGCCTATGAGATGCTATAAATGCACATAAATGAATGTAAATAAATTATACATGTGTTCAACTGAATGTCTACATTATGTTTACATGATATTTACATACATAACACACACCATTTTCTCTGGATAGAAATCCTGGCAGAGTCTGGCACTCTGTAGTGTTAACACGATGTAGATAAAGGCAGTCGGATGTTTGGAAAATATCTGTTTTTCTAAAATATGTTGCTGTGAAAAATCACAGCTTCTGTAAAATGTGTCCATCGCAAGATGATTTGAATACCCAGTGTCTCTCGGGACAATGTGTGTGATTTATAACTGAGACATGCATCTTTTTTTCCATCTGCAATCCTGGTTTACTATATCACACCTCTCTTGTAGTGCGTTCATTCATCATGATGTTATTTACAGTTGTCAATTAATATTTTAACACCAATTTTGATACAAATCGGAATGTTTTTGTTTTTAACCTTTACCTTTATTGTGTTGCATCAAAATTTACCATACTGAAATTCCATGCAATGTACAATTTGTTCATAATTTAACTGTTACAAAAAGGTCTTATGGTACCATCAACTTTCAATGGAATTTCATACAATCCAAGCACTGCATAATAACCAGTTTCTGTTTTGAAAATCTTGTATGTGAGAGAAAAAAAAACAGCTATTTAATTATAATGGTGTGAGATGCTGAAAAACATCGAGGCATTACAGTGTCAAAGACGTCAGTCTGCATGTGCACATAACTAACAAATCATTTTGCATCTGCAAAAGGCTGGATATGTTCCTCAGTATGGTTTAATTCAGTCCATTGGTAATTTATCCTTAAAACATTTTTAAGCCAGGCTGCTAAAGCTGTCATTAATTGTATAAACAAGAGTTTTTTTCATCATAGAAAGATGTGACCAATTAACAAAACGACTAGTCAAATAATATTCAGTGAAGTGTGCTTATTTTAGGGGGATGTTTCAGTCAATACAGGACAGTACAGGAGGGCACCTCTTGAAGGGTTAGTTCACCCAAAAATGAAAATTCTGTCATTAATTACTCACTCTCATGTCGTCCCAAACCCATAAGACCTTCGTTTATCTTCTGAACACAAATTAAGATATTGTTGATGATATCAGTGAGCTATCTGAGCCTTCAAAGACAGCAGCACAACTGAAATTATTCCAGATCCATTGGTAAAAACACAGGTAAATCAGTCCAAGTGACATCATCAACTTCAGTTTTGCGAGGCTAGGAGAATACTTTTTTCGCGCAAATAAAACTAAAATAACAAAAATAAAATAAAATTACTTAACCATTCTACTCCTGTGACTTACATCCTCCGCCCATTTTAGAGGTTATCACAACACACTGTATAGGCTTTTATCTAGGAGCAAAGAACCGCAGATTACGTTCATGTGCGTGCTTTCCCATAATGTAAACAAGGCTAATTACGTCAAATACATTAAAGCTAAGCGGAAGATGTAAGTCAAGGGAGAATAGAGTAAAATATGGTATTTTTTGTTTTCTTTAAGGAAAAAAGTATTCTCGTACCGTCACAAAAGTAAAGTTGAGCCACTGATGTCACATGGACTGTTTTACCCTGTATTTACTATATTTTTTGCATCTGGGATCATTTCAGTCGTATTGCTATCTATGATTCCATCAGAAGTATCTTAATTTGTGTTCCAACGATGATCAAAGGTCTTACAGGTTTGAAATGACGTGAGGGTGACATAAAGTGTAAATGACAGAATTCTCAATTTTGGTTGAACTAACATTGGTTGAAGTCAATGATGGATTCGCTACACGAATTTACCAGCCTGTCAGAGCATTTCTGTTTGTCAGTTAAAAGCTAAAGCAGCAACAAGTGCAAAACCATCAAACATAGCAGGCCTTTTTCAGAAGAGAGTTCCAAAAACTGTATGTTTAGCTGCGCAGAGCACTTAAAAACATTATCCCAGAGCCACAGGATCCCAAATACAGTCACATATTGCCATAATAGGAAAACTAGGGAAAAAAACCCTTCCATATTGCATTGGGGATGAAGTATGAAAGGGTTAATTCAGACAAAAACAGTATTAACCTCCACAAAGTGTTTTAAAACTGTTAGAACCTTAAGCTAATACTTGTGACCGGCCCCTTCAAAATTGAACCTGACATAGCACTTTTAGTGTGTGGACCTGTGCTTATGCTCTGGAGGGACTTCAGAAGTGGTTGTAGTGGGACAGGCCTAAAAAGGGGTAGTTACACTGCTCTGTGCTTCAGGTTACTGAAATCAATTATTACATAAAAGTTCAGGCATGGATTTTTTTTAATTCAGTTCAAGTACTTCTGACAAACTGTGAAGTGCCTAATAGCAGACCAAAAAAAAAAACAACTCTCAACCTTCAATCCTTGAAAACCAAAAAATAATACAAATACCTCAATGACCTCCCTTTATTCTGTGGAACAAAAAAGAATGTATTTTGAATAATATTGGTTTTCAAACTGTTTTGGTGCTCAGTGACATTCGTTGGATTCGTTGACAAGAAAGACTATTCTCAAAAATTGTCCTTCCATTAGAAATTTTAAATCGTCAACCTGGGCTCTGATGTGCAATGTTGGTCACGACAGTATAAAAACGTATACGTTAATTGTGACTTATGTTGCGTCTAATATATGTAGATTATTCAGATGTTTTTAATAGACTACACCTTCCCTTTGATGGGATTGTTTCCGACTGCATCTCTCAACTCTCATGCGGCTTCTGACCTTTCTAATATGTCAGGCATGCAAATCATGATAATGAGAACAAGTTGTTAATGTTGTATCTACGTATTTAAAACTGTGTTAAAGTCAATTAAAAAGCTCACAGAAAGGAAAAGAATTGAAAAAATTGTCATGTAACACTAAATTACAAGAGGGTCAAAAACTCTTGACAAATGTTAAAAGTGAACATTGGTGCTTATATGTGTGTGAATAATAAATACTGAAATTACATTTTATGTTATATTAAGAAAAAAAATTAATATTCATAGACTCTATATTTATGCAGTACCTTTACAGTACAGGTACCAATTTAAGTAAAAACTGAACAACAGATCTGCTATTTATTTTTGCCACCAGGGAGAGAGGTTGAGACAGCTGTAGGATAGGGTACACAAATTAGCTTAAAACTTGTGTATGCTGGTGGGGTGCAACAACCTTAACCGCACACGGACACTGGCCTTTACAACTTGTATAAATGCATAGATAGGCCAAAATGCAATGGACTGCAAAGCGGCAGCGCAAACGACTTCTCTACTGTGGCCTATTAAGGAGCAAAAGCCCAACATAGCATAAAACACCCACTTTGTAAAGGCGCTTGTGGAATGGTGATCCTGAACGTCCCGTATTCCCAAGCCTCTGCTTGATTTAAAAAACAAATTGCTGTTTCAGCTTTTTCCCCCTCTCAGCCTATTTCTCCAGTCTCTAGGTGGATTTAATATCTCCCCCGAAGGATTGTTTTGAAGGAAGGCTAACCTTGGTGCTAGCTTTGAGAAAAGTTCCCAGGGCAGTCCATTAGCGTCTTGTGAATGGCGTTAACCCAGTACAGCCGAGCTAAACGTTTAAATGGCTCCAGAGAGGTCCTGGTGGTTCTTCTACCTCTTACACATTAATAAAAAGTTGCCTTCACTCCAAGGAGCTTTTAAAAAAGTTGCTCTCTATTGTTCCGCTTTTTCAATCAATAAATCATACGCTCGGCTTGTAAGAGTTTCTTGAATATTTAATAGAAATGGCTTGTTTCCTTTTATCTGCCGGCTCTCGCAAGAGAGATCAAGAAATCATCGCTAACCATTGACTCCGCATTGTTTCCTTTTATCGGTCCTATCTGAAGCATGACAAGTCTGACTTGAAAGCATTGTGCAACAGGTTGAATACATTCTGACCTAATAGCATGGCCTCATTTTCAACGCTTTCATGAAATTGGAAGCATTCCCTTTGAAACGACTTCAGTGATATCACACGTGTCCTTAAAAGGCCTACCTGATCTGAACGTGACTCAAGCGGGCTGTTTTGTGTACTAAATTGGCTGTTATCCGCTTTGCGTTTGGTGCTAACTATTTAGATTTTTTACTTTTATAGCATAAATTGCAGACTTTTCTGACCACTTAGTCATGGAAAACTGAAGTAGCAAGTCATCATGGCATCACCTATTAATGGATTAGTTAAAAAGATCACGCCGTCACTGCCATCTTTAAACAATAGAGAAACAGCAGCAATCACAATGCACTCAGGTTAGACTGTATGAGTTTATATTTGCTGAGTAAGTAAAACTGCTAAATTTGGAGGTCAGTGATAATGGGGTAAATGTGCGGCCACTGAAGCTGAGGTATGAGTCTGTGATATCGATGACCCCTGTCAAACTCAAGGCTGCATCTACAGCTCGGTTCTCTCTGGGGAAGTGTCAGCAGGTAACAATCTATTGACATGACCGCTTTAGCTCCAGGGTATAGATATCCCATCAATACTGATGTCTATCATCTGATTGTGCTGTGTCGAAAAATAGTAAACACCTGTCGAACATTCATAATGAACTGCACTGCTCTTGTGATGGCCTGCGCTCGTCCTCATAAACCATGCTTCATTAGAGCCATTTTATGGGAATATTCAGTGCAACCTGATTCTCATCATTTAAAAAGCCATAACAATATTAATGTGTAATTTCACAGTGTTCTGCAATTTACATATGGTTTCATTAGCTAACTACTTACTGATGGATGCGTTTAAATCATATAATGAATACCGTTATTTAAAGGGACATTTAATGAAAAAAACATTTTCTTTGTCCTTTCTCGTGTTCATAATGTTATTCTCACCAACAATTTATCACAAATATATACATACAACAGCTTGGCCGGGGTGTTATAAATCATTTCATATGCAAAGTAAGTAGCCAATCAAAGATAATTAACTGAGGTTTTTAATGTACTATATGGTAGCAAAAACAAGTTTAATTGGAAGTGTCAGAGTTTAAAATTATTTAAAACGTTCAATAATACATAAAAAAATTACAATGTGGATCTAGTGTGTGTGTGTGTGTGTGTGTTTATGTCTGTATACACACACATTTATATGCTTAACTTTTGAGATTTTTATGTGTGTGTGTATATATATATTTGTGTGTGTGTATATGTATGTATATGTAAGGGTTGTGTTGATTATCCTTTGTAGGGCTCTTTTGTCTGCTCCAGTGCAGCTGGAGTACCATACTGAAATGCAGTACACTGGCATGCTTTTGATGGAGTAGCGGTAAAAGGACGCCAGCAGCTCACACTCCCAAGTTGTTTCTCCTGAGTCTTCCAAGGAAGTGCTGTGCCTTTTTTTTTTTGCTGAGCTGTTAGCAGACCAAGAAAGATCATTGGATATGTGGACTCCCAGAAATGTTAAGATGTGGACCTTTCCACATGGTCCTCGTTGATGTAGGTTGGGGCTGCCACAATTCTGCACCTCCTTAAGTCTTGAATGAGATTTTCTGTTTTTGGAGTTGTATTCAAAGCACCACAAATCTTTTACTTGTTGACACTTCACTCGTACGGCGGAAGGGTCTAACCATCTCTTTATTTCCCCCATAACCCTATTTGAAACCCCGGGAATGGCTTGGCAGGCATTCTGCCGAATGGAAGGGTTAATTATATTTATTGTTACATGTCTTTTCAGTCTTTTATTATTGTTAATTCATTGCATAACCGATGAGGATTTACGTGAATCACTAATTATGCAGGCATTTGACCGCTACACGATTTTACTGATTTACACGTGAGAGTTGGCTTTTATAGAGGAGGGAAATATAGATAGAAAGGGGGAATAAAGTATTTCTATTAACAGTGCAGCCCTAAAATAATATCTTACAGCAAACACTTTGACGTTCACACTCAAAGCTGCTAGCACCAGCAGCAGAAGACGTCTAACAGCAGATGGCACTTGGATTGGTAATCTACTGCTTTTCCTGCAATTCATGGATGTGTGCTCTGTCGTATTTGAACCACTGAATTTTAGGAATCGAATTTGTAAAGTGAAACAAAACTAACCAATGCCTGGCGAATATTATTGCTTGAATAATTAAACAAACTGAATATTTTGAAAATGAACTTTGTAAGGTGAATATTGATTACTGAATTTTAACAATAATGTTTGTGAAATGTTTGCATTTGTAAATATACAACCATGTTAAAATGCAGCGCATAAAAATGCAAGCCATAAAAATACAATGCATTAAAATGCAAGCCCTGTTAATTGCAATTTTTTCGATTTGCGGAATTCAACAAGCTTTTTATTTCAAATACTTTCAGCAGGATTTTTGTTCCATAGGTTACGCATTACAAATACTCTTCTAAAATCTTTCTTGTGCAAAGTACAAACCAAAACAGAAGCAGTTTTTTAATCATGAAGACCTCAGATGTTTACGTAGATACCATAATTCTACATTAGCTATTTTGATATGGCAGGTGGCTTGCATATAGCAGCCCAATAGGAGCAGTCACTAATGAGTCATTGAAATATAAATATGATGAAAACCATCTCCTAGTTCTGCCAGCAGCTTCAAATGAAATGTCCTTCCTAATGTGAGAAGATTAGTGAGTGATTAGCAAAGTGATCCTAAAGAGTTTCGCAATGCCAAAAGACATACATCTCATACAGTAGGTCTACATGAGGACGATGCTTACGTATTCATTAAACTTTTCCGTTGTGCCTGCAGACACACTGAAATGTAGAGGTACTTTGGTGACAGTCATGCATGAAAGAGTTTGATGACAGCTTGAGTGGCACAGTTGATGCACAAGACATGTCACATCAATTTCCTGAGTATCTTCGTGCATGTCCCGCCAATGTTCATATCCAGTGGCTAATCAGCAATGATTTGAATGAACTTGTCACATGAGTGTGTAGTTATTTAGCTTGGAGTGAAAACAATGGTCTTGTGCAGTAAAATGTCTGTGTTTTATAACACTAGCAGTAATAGTGTCTAATTTCCTGTTGCTTAATGTGGCTTTTGGTCTTGTTTTAGTTGCACCCTTAAATGCAGCGTTCAACTTTAATGTTCGTATTTGCCATGAATAACTATTACATTTGAATGAGTACAATCATAGCTTATCAAAGGCAGTGTCCCCTGCAGCTTACAAAAGCTGACAGACCAAGATCGCTAACTTTTCAAATTCATCAGCAATAATCAAGGCTTAAGGTCTTACTGTTTCTGGTATTTACTACTTGTCGATAAGCAGTTTGTCAGGAACGGGGAGGGTGTTCATCTCCAAATCCTTGCCGGCTTAGTGAAGTAATTCCAATAAAAGCCACGACTAGCATTTCTTGAATGAAAACTGTTCTGAAATAGTGCTCTCGGTGCAGAGGGTAATGAAAAGTGTTTGTGGTGAGTCTTAATCTGCTTAATCTGTTGCATTCGATAGCCTCAAAGATAGAGCATCTGAAGATATTGCAGGATTCACTTCGAACTTCATTTTGTTCGTTATAAACATTGTACCAAAACTTGTTGGTTGTTATGGTGACTCGGGGGGGGGGGGGGGGACAAGGGCCTCATCTATGGGAAGGAAAAAGGCAAGAACCAAACTGAGAAACACATGTCTGTTTCATTTATTTTTTAAATCATTATTACATTTGAAGAAGTTCAATCATAGCTTATCAAGAGCAGTGTCCCCTGTGGATTGCAACAGCTGACGGGCCAAGATCTCAATCTTTTGAAATTCATCAGCAATATTCAAGGCTTAAGGTTTTATGGTTTATTATTGTCACACTTGATCATCCTAAATACTGTCCGGGAACCAGAAGCTGTTTTTTTTGGTGACTTGGTAGGGAATTTTAGGGTTCTTTACTATGGGAACAGAAGAAGGTGAGAACCAAATTATAAGAGATGCATGTTTGTTACATTTATTTATTTTAATTTTTTTCTGTTTGATTTAATCAAACAGATTTTCTGTTTGAAGTTTTTTATGAACATCGGCTCTCAATGCTTTTCCCATATGATGTACTAGTCATTTTTAGTGAGAAATTATGATGACAATGGTTCCGGCATTTTACAGTTCATGTCAAATGTACATAAATGGGTTGTTGGCATGTTCCTGTCGGCTAACATATTCCATCTAAAGCTTTCAAGTTAGCATTAAATAAAAATTAATTCTACCTATTATATAATTAATTTGCATACAGACACATACATATTGAAAAATACGTTACATTTTATATTGTAAATTACAGTTTAAAATGCAATGTTTAAAATGCAATTGTTATCTAATAGGACAATTTAAAATCATCTATCACAGGCAGGATGTTTACTAAAATGGTGTATAACATGTTTTAACTGTGAAACTAAATTATGCCATTCACCTTATACATATTAACTGAGAAATACAAGAGTTTAATCTCGGCTCGATGTG
This sequence comes from Enteromius viviparus, assembly GCA_032353835.1. Classification (NCBI taxonomy): domain Eukaryota; kingdom Metazoa; phylum Chordata; class Actinopteri; order Cypriniformes; family Cyprinidae; genus Enteromius; species Enteromius viviparus. Next base: position 17,307,351 of record JAUCNO010000795.1, on the reverse strand, counting down.
TAATGAAAACTAGTCAAAATATATGTATAGTGATGGATATGTAAAACGACTGGCATGAATGATGTTCTGTGCAGACCAGTTGCATACACACACTTTATTAAACAGTTTATATAATTTTCTACAGAGGCTTAAAACAAGGAATTTATCTATTTGGAACAATATAATCAAGTGCTCTTTAAGACCAATATTTTTCCTTTAAAATGTTTTCAAAAACCTCCCAGATATTTAGTTTCTATTCTGTGTACTAAAATGCTGCAGACTGTATTGTTTATGAAGGTGAAAGCAATGTGCTTCACTTATAATCATTCATCAACAGACCCAGACATCTTCTCAGTCAATACACTCATTAAAATTCCCAGTGGAATGGGTCTCTCCCGATTGTATTTTTTTACCCATGCTCATTAAACACTCTTCTAAAGTACAATCAATGCAGTTAGCAAAAATGATTGTGTGTTTGTGTCTGTGCGTATTTGAGGGCAGGTATGAATACATTTGTTTATGTCAGGCATCTTATTTCATACTCTGAGTTCTGAGCCAGATAAATCGTTTTGTAGTGCTAAATGACAACATTATATAAATATATATATATTTCTAAAGTAATATAGTTAATCGGTCGATAAAAACATCAATATCTTTTTCCAATTCTGTTGCTTGAATACATGTTCAAATTCTGAAATTGTCATTCTAACATTTTCACAGCTTCTGGAAATGAGGATATTTTTCTGCGCTGTGCATAGAATCATAATTTTGCTTAGTTGCTATAATTAGCCACTTAAATATTTCATAATCTAAATGTGTGGCAATGCGCCTCACCATCCGAATTCACAGGATTCTGATTTATATCCTGTCAAATACTTAATGACAAATCTCCTCATTCCCTTTCATTTAATTCTGCCATAAATGACTTTGCAGCAAAGCAGTGGCACCGCATTAGCAATCAGCTCCCTGCTCAGTATCCCGCATTTTCTGTTATTAAGTCAATTTTCATCCACTCATAGCAAAAGGCACTTGTAGGACAGACAAGGCCAAGTAGCGCAAAGAGGAGAAAATACATTAGGCCTCATGGTATTGAATGCTGAAATAATGGCAAAATATGGTCAACGGTTTAGAGTCAGAATATCTGAAAAGCCTATTTCCCTCTAATCATTTCCTTTCAACACCTTCTCTTCAGTGGAAACAGAGTCCATAGTGCTGTAATGAAGAGAATGCAATGCAGTGGTAGTCATTGTTTGTGATACGGCAAGGCATGAAGTGATGCTAACGGTCGAAGCGCCTGTTTCTTATGTAAATCACTTCATTTGCAACTGTTGCTTGTCATGCAAACTCAAGCCAGAGTTCATTCACTAGCCTCTGAATCACTCCGACTGACAGATCCGTTAGCATAGCCATAGATCAAAAGGTTTGGTGTAGAGCCCTGCGCGGGACTGTTTTCTTCATTCCGGCCCGCGGCTAAGTTCAAACCGCCCACCTCCTGCGAGATTTGCGTTGGGTCCTGCGGGACCCGGCGGGTCCCAATCCCAATGCAGCCCTCTAGTTTGGTGTATGCTTTAGAGTTCCTAAATTCATTTTTGGTGAATTAATGGACTCTTTATCTGGCCTAACTGATGAATGCTGATGAACTCAAGGGACAGTTATGTGATAATAAAAAATAGCAAACTTTTAGAACAACTGTAAAAATCGTAAAAAAATAAGTCAAGATTATGATTAAGGCTGCTGTGATTAACTAAACGTGAAACTGTTGATTGTGCAACACCCTTCTTGCTTGAGTTTTGTAACAACACTGTAAAAAAGAAAATTCTGTAAAAAATATGGCAGCTGTGGTTGCCAGAATTCGACCGTAAAAAATATGGTAACAACATACCAATATGTTGATATAATCTTAATAAACCAACCTATTAAAGTACTTAAAGCATTACATGTAACATACAGCCCTAATAAACATAACTGATAAAAAAACTAAGAAACGCAGTTATTTCAAAGAAAAAACATAAATATCTAAACAAAATTTAAAATGCAATGAATGGAATTTTGGATACTTGAGTTTTCTGTAAATTTTACAAGAATGTACCATTAACCTTTTAACAGGTTTTAATGAAGCATTTTTACAGTTTTCACTGTTAAAATCACAGCACTTTTTACAGTGTGACTGCAGAGGTGTCTGTTGTGCACATGAATGCAAATAAGAGTTTGAGTTTCTCTTTGGACCTGCCAATACACATACATAAGGGAAATGGCACACAGTTGCCATCAGTTGTATCTATGTAAATGTTATTAATAAAAATGACATGATTACAGAGTCAAAGAGAACAATCAGAAGTAGTTTATTTTTGACATAATCATGCAGCTCTAGATTATCTGTTTTAGCTTTACTTTAAATGCTTCATTTGTTTATGAAGTTAAATCTGACATCAGTTTAACAGACGTGACTTTATCAATCACGAAATTATGCAAATTTTTGTTTTTGCAAATCGAATGTTGCGTTCTCCTTCTCTGTCGTATGGTGATTCACCTTTCAAATTGCATCATCCCAATCTTTGATCATATGTCACATCTTGTATTCTCACTGCCTCTTCTTCATTCAATTTCCTCTCCGTGCATTTCCTTTGGGGTACACTTGAATGCAATAATTCAAATGGAACAATTCCACTAGCACTTCTCCTGTCTCTTTATAGAGATGTTTCTGAGGTACAGCTCATTAACTAACGCACTACCTTGTTCAATTTGTTCAGTAATTCAAACCAGGAAATGCAATACCATTTAAGCATTTTTCAGACTTTAACAGACTCTGAAACAAACGACAGAATCAAGCTTGCAAATGTAGGTTGCACACACTTTCATAATGTGTGTGCAACGTGGGTGGGGGACTTCTTTTCTAATGCTTGTGACTTTTTTTCATAAAAAAAGCCGCATGGATTATTTCCTAGAGCAATTGCCCCACTAGACAGATTATTTCAAAGGAAATTTTTTTATGCTTGTGGGGAATTTCTTATTTTACTTCCAGCATTTTACATTGCACATGTGGCAAAAAAATTAAATAAAAAATAAGTGTGGGATTACAGAGAAAAATGAAAGCAAAGGCGAGTTAAATTAAATAGTGAAACTCCAGGATTTCAAAAGCGTATTACACATGACGATTCCATTATCTTTCATAAGGCTGTGGCTAAAAGCTGCAGAAAAGCCCCCAGGATTGTATCGAACCACACTCATTGACCAACAGATGTGTATCCTGTTACTGAGTTCAGCAACAGCAGTCGCCACTCCACTTCACCCAGAGGTCTATTAGTGTGGCTGGGAGGAGGGATCGGGGTGGATTTTTGGTGTCATGTTGTAGTCCCATATGTGCCTTCTTTTTGACACAGTGCACAGCCTATGCAGTGATGTGCATGATGTATTTGAATCTGTGACCTCTAATAGCATCTGTCCCTGGGGGTACTGCAAGCACATAATCCGATGATGTTATTGAAATATATACATTAGACTGCCTATGTCTAGAAAAAAAGTAGTTGAGAAGAGCTCTTTGGTGTTTAATGTGTTTGTAATGGATTGCCTTTCAGAGGCATTAGCTCATCCCTTTAAGAGGCATTCATATCTGTTTCCACAGGGCACAGCCACACCAAAAGGTGTTCAAACCTCTATGCTTGAGTGAAACCCAATCTTTAAGCTTTTAAAATCTGTTGAATGAGCATGATGATAAACGTCAGAAATGTAATGGAGCAGAGGGAACCTGTCTTGAAAGTAGTCTCAAAGATATAATTTGCATCACTGAAAGTGGCACATAAGTTACGTTCTGGCTGAGAAATGCACTGGTCAGAAATGTCATGAAGGATATTTTGCAGCTTTTTGTGAAGACGTTTCTTTTGTCGTAGAAGTAGCGTAGCTTGGCACAGAGTATCATTCCAGCTTCTTTGAGCTTTTGAGAATTCTCTGGGCAATTAGAAGGGTATACGACCCACTTCCTTCAACCCCTAACCCCCATCTTCATTAAAATGTGTCTTCCAGAGTCTGCTGTATGAGAAGAGAAGGAGAGCTAATTCGTCAATGATCTTCCTACTAATCCCCCACTATTTGCCTGAAGGCGCTCAAACTATGCATCCCTCCCCCAAACCCAGCCCCCCTAACAAATACACTCTCCCTCACACAGACACATTCAGAGTCTGCCTCAACACGTCCAGTGGGAGAAGATGAATGTAAAAGGGTAGTTTGTAGTCTGGCACGGTGGTGTCCTGGGAGGAGTGCTTTTGCTCTGGCTGTGAATGAGAGCTAAAGGGTTTATTACAGTTTGGGGTGAGGTGTGGTGAGACAGGGCGGTGTCTAGGCTTTGTCTCGGGCTGTAAGAGGAGAACGGGATCTGCTGGGAGGAGTTACACTCAAACAGGAACTGCAGTGAATAGATGGAGTGAGCGAATGTTAGTGGAGACTCTCTCCGATCATGCTGCAGGGCAGGAGGTGCCTTCGGAGCCTCCCATCAGGCACAAGTGATCAGTCTCTCTCAGATCTTTGAGCAAGTTCTGGATACAGTTGGATTATTACTGAGAGGATACTACTCATAAGTGCTTTCAAGTTTGGAGACTTTGAGCAGGTTTTCAAAGCTTGGACTGAGCTTGATCTGCAGCCATCACATTTTTCTGAGGTCTGGCTTCAGCTGCACGGATACTTTTTGTGTGTGTGTGTGTGTGTGAACCTGTGAAGTGATTCAAGTTGTGAAGTACTCTGTTTAAATGCAAAGCATTTGTGGAATATGGGACATTTTGTTGTTCAAGTGGATTTGCCATGGATTCTCTGTTCACTTCGACTTGTCATTATGATAAGTATGTTTTACTGTTCCACTAATTTTTGAGGGCAAGCTCTATAGTTGAATAGAGTGCATGTGTGTCCTCTGTTTATAGCTTTGAAAGCTAACTATTATTTTTATATTCAACCTTGCTGTAAATATTACGGTCAGAGTCTTTCCATTTCTCTCCAGTACAGGGAGATTATGATCAGTGTATTGAAGTTTCTCAACAATCGATTGGGCATCTAGTCTTAGGTAGTTAATCTTAGGAGCTCAAGGCATAGGGATCAATGATATCTTCGGTGTACAATATGTTATTGGACAAACCGTTGCATCCAAGTCGATATCACAGTTCACTCCCAAAAAGTGTGAATTTCTGTTAAAGATGACCCGCTCTGTCCTCTTTGTGAAGCCACTGTATTTATCATATGAATTTATTGCTAGTTATTTGAACTCATACAAATCCATCTAATCTGAAAGTCTATTGTTAGAGCCAAAGCATAAAAGGGAGAACAAGCATTCGCTTTCTTGCAAAGTGGAGAATATTTCCCAGTCACTAGCAGATACAAGTAGTACTTGAATTCCTTTTTATGCAAAATATAAGATGTAAGGAAGTCAGCATATTGCTACCTGTAATTTTTAGTTGATTTTCATCTAGTGCCTCTTGGATCATTGTAACTCAAGGGGTTTTCCCTCTAAAGCTTTATAGAGTTCCCACTTAAGTACCCACTCAAGGGTTCAGTGTTAAGCAGCGTTCCTTGAATTCTAGAGTTCCTGAATTCTTTAATTCTTTAATTAGTTTACACCTATATGCAAGCTGTTCCCATCATTGACTACCACTCTCTATTTTCTGGAATATATTTAACAGTATTTTGTCTTGTTTCTTTGTCTTTGCAGTTGCTGGTAAAGTTTCTCCTACCAGTTCTGATGCCCTCTTCAGTGTCCCGGTTCCTAGTACCACCTCCAGTCCACCAGAAGTTTACCTCCCTGCCAACTTTAAACTCTCCAACACACAGTTGGCTTTCTTTCTCCAAGAGACCAGAGTTCAACCATATGGCAGCCAACGTGGACACCCTCTTCAGCGTTCAGAAAGCTTTGTGGTCTTCCAGACCAAGGAATTACCTGCAATCAACATCTCACTTGGACCTTTCACCCAAGACCAGACGTTGTCTAAGGACCTACTTCAGCCGTCAAGTCCTTTGGACATTCCTGGAAGGCTGACAGTCAACTGGAAGGTCCGGGCCTTTATTGTACAGTCCAGAGTATTTGCTAGTAACCCGCTGGTTCAGGTGCTGTTCTATATCGCAGGACGGGACTGGGATGACTTCAAGATTCAGGACAAGCTTCCATGCGTGAGGCTGCATGCTTTTAGAGATGTTCGGGAGATCAAAACATCCTGCAGGCTTCAAGGGAATCTGGCGCAGTGCTTGGCCCAACTGGATCTCCCTTCGACATGGTTTAATGCTAATGTAGCACCCCTGGGTCGCAGAAAGTCCTCAGGGACGGATGGGCTTGAGTTTAGTGGGGAGACCCTTCAAGTAGAGCTTTACTATACCCTCCATGATCCAGACAGCAATGATGAATGTGGGGAGAGCTACCCACGCCGAGGAGGGGCATCCAGAGGGGAGAGTTTATCCCAACAACCCCTTCTCCGTATTGGGAGCATCAGTTTGTACCAGCCCAATCAGGAACAGCTGGTGGTAGACAAACAACTGGACAAGAACCTCTTTCTGAGGCTACCAGAGAGGCCATTAAAACCAGGAGAGACCCTCAACATCTACCTGCTCCTGGTCCCAAATTCTACTGTGGAGCAGTTTACACTCAAGTAAGTTATTTTCTATTTTTTTATTCATGCATGGGTTGTCGTAACTTGGATTATAATAAGCAAATTCTTGTTGTTAAGTATCATATGGCATAGTTATTGCATACACACTGCAATTTATGCAAAGCAGTACATATGCACCACGTCAAGATTTATCCCTGTCTTATTCATTGTCTCGATTTCTACAAGCTCCAGAGATTTGGAAAAAAAAAATCTCATTGACTCAGATTCCTTACAAGGTGAAAACTAATTTCCAAGAGGCGAGACACAATTCACAAAGGATCTAACTAAATCTCTAGTGCAGTGCCAGGATTTAAGAGATTGTGAGAAGGATTCTGCTTTTCAAAGTAAAGACATAATGGGTATTAATTGACATCTGTTTAAATTAAATTTCTCATGAGCTTGACCCAGTTCTTGTCGAATTAGAGCCATGGGGATATGAGGCATATTTCTCATATGGCCTGCGTGTTTTATTTTATTTTCCATCGTCAACAGAATAGGAGGGTTATGGTTCTTGTGCAGAAAAATTATTCTTTAAATCTTAGAAGGCGGAGGAAAATTGGGAAGGGAGGTAGGATATTAGCTGCTCTTTGAGGCGTGTTGAAGGAACGCTTCATAAACAGTCCCTCTAATTGTAATGAAACTCACAGACTTCAATTTAGAAATTCACCATGAATTAATTAGGCTTCGATAATTCATTAACCCGAACAGAAGCAGGCAGAGCTGTGGTGAAGCCCTAGCAAGTATAGTTCATTAAGTTTTATCTGACATAGTCTGAGCTTTAGTCTGTGTGTCTACAGAATGGATCTATTTTTTGTGAAGTCTGACAGACTTTATAGGTCAGATGATGTTGTTGCAGTGTTTGCAGTATCATATATTTTTATGTACACTGTATTATTGTTAGACTTTCTCGATTGCCACTGTACTGAAGAACGGTAATGGCGGGGGAATGCATTGCATTGGCATTTTATTATAGCAGTTGTCTTGGTATACTGACACCTAGTGATGTGGATGAAGCATCATACTATGCCCTGTTTGCTGTCAGATATGATTCATTTATTCAACAAGCAAAGATTTCTTTGCAACTCTCCTTTTGAAGAGATATAAGTTAATATGATGTTTCATACAGCCTTAAAAAGAAAAGCCTGCTCAAATTAAAGAGCAGATGTGGGCATATCACAGTGATGTGTCCAGATACTGACAGAGTATGTTGCTGCTTGTCACTACAAGCATCACGATCCACTTCCTAAACCTAATCCTCTTAATGTTATGGCATATGTAGAGAATTATCCGTAGTTTGGAAGTGGAATCTGGAAGAGTTATCTTCATCCCAGGCCATTTTGGCAAAAAGGGCCATCAACCTGATTGATATTGTAAAGAAGCAGTTGCCTAATTTCTATTCCGTGTCATGAGGGAAAGATTTAATACCTTTTTGCCAGCCTAATATCTTCAATGAAAGTTCATCTGCAGTAGTTTTTCTGTTTGCTGTGATATTAAATTCCAAACAGTAAATCTCTCTGATACCTCATACTTTTATGCACTCGTATTGGAGTTTTTGTGGTCCAATATGGTGGCATTAATTCTCCAAGGAAAATCTGAAGAGCAATAAAAGCTTGGGCAGAAAGAAAGGAGATGAAAGTCTGAAGTTGAGAGCTCTGAGCCAGTCAACTCAATGGGAGGTGAATTAAACTGTGCTGGGAGCCAAAAGTTGAGGGACACCAACAAAAAAGGCTATTAAAGATGTAATAAAGGAACTCTTTAAATATGAATTAAGCTCAGCCACCCACTTCACATTCCTTCCCACCATCAGGTTACTTTCATTTTTCCTACAGTTTAAAATCTTCAACTGTTTACATCTGTTATTTATAGAGATTGTATGTTAAGGGGATAAATCATGGAGAAACACTATGTTTTTGGCTCGACAGTGTCGACCTGGTAGCCATTGCAGAGTAAAAATTACTGCCTCACTGTTGTAGAATGATAATGAAAAACAGTGTGTTGTACAACTAACAACTGAGGGGGGGAGAAATCACAATATTTGGGTCTGCCAGGGGGCTATTTCAGAGCTGTTGAGGCAATGCAAGATTGTTGTGAGAATCTTATTAACATTTAAATGTCTTATAAATTAAATTGACTACATTAGTACATGCACAATTGGTTTCCAGCAATTCAGACAAACAGATGTTGTGAGGCAAAAGCCAGTGGCAACCCAGGAGGTCAAAAAACAATTCTGCTGAGTTGTACAAAGACAGAATAGTTGTTCCTTGGCCAGAATAGTTATCAGAATATGGTTAGTTAGTGTTTATTAAGTTTCTATTGGTGAGAAACTGCAGACATGAATCTAGTTCTAAAGAGCTGTTGCTATTATTTATGTTTTTGTCTTGCAGATGATACATTGTTAAAAACTACTTCTTAAATATACATTGAAGGAGTCCATATTTAAGGACGAGAACATCTTAGGTGGACTCCATAGTTTTGAACCAGTAAGCAGCTACCCTAAACTCCTTAGTAACCACCTAGCAGCAACAACCCAAAATAGCCTAGAAACTGCATAGCAACATTCTTAACACCTTAACAAAGCCAAGGCATTGTGGCAGTGTTTTTATTCAGAAAGTGTTTGCTAATCAAGTTCTGATCACTATTTGCGTTAGTTTTTAATCTTTTTTGTCAAGCCATGTGAATAAAAAGCATCCACATTTCACATAAAGATTTTCAAAGCAAACAGAGAAGCAATAAAAAAAAAAGAAAGAAAAAAAAAAACTTAAATAGTTAAAATTGCCCAACTCATCCCTTGCATACATATGCAAGGCTTGACATATGAAAGATAGTCAGAATAAAATTTAATGGAACACTATTCAACCTTTAGAAAAATTGTAAAAGAAAAAAAAGTTTTAAAGCATTTATGACTTATATAACATGATATGCATGTTTTCTGCATTGATATCTTACTTCTTAGAGATTTCAAAAATAATTTTCAAGAACTGGCGTCCATTGTCTTGATACGGCAGAAATGATGTAGATGTTAACATTTGTGTATCACAGCAACCTAATGAGAGGACAGTGACTGCCTGTTTCAGCTACAGCTCATATCCATCTATAACAAGATGATATATGAGAGGACAGTAACTTTTAAAGGTACACAAGCATGCCATTAGAGAGAACAGAACGCCTGCAAGACACAAAACAATCCATGAGTTATCATGATGTTTGTAGCAGAGGGTGAAGGTTATGAAAGCACATATATTCCAATTACTCCAAGGAAGGTTTAGTCCACTCAAAAACGACAGTGTCTGAAGGTCGTGTCCTCCTATAGCTCATTGTGTTTAGTGAGCCCTATTCCCCCCACGCTTCTTATAGGATGTGTCATTGCTGTCGCCACGTCTGATTGGGTGATTCAACGAGGTGTCACTCCAATGCTGCTATGCTCTGTTGGTCAGCCACATCTGGACTCTTCACACTCGCTCTCGTCAATGAAACAATACACCCAAAATGCCCCATTCCAAGGCCCACTGACATTGCCCGCCGCTAAACGAACCCATGGTCTCACGTCTTTATAGCCATCACTTTGTTTTTTACTTCTGCCATTAAATAGTTTAATTAAACACACCACCTGTGCGAGCGTTCACCTCAAGCTTTATTAGGAAACGTTTAACAACAGATAATTAGCATTGGGGAAGAGATTTGCTACACATAATTGAACGTGGGTAAGTAACAGGCAAGTGGTTGGCTACATTTACAAGCTGTTAACCATTATATTGAAGCTGTTTGAACATGCAATATATTCTGTTTAACAAGTAAATATTTCTTTTACTTAATTAAATATACACATATTATTTATTGAAATAAGTCAAAGTAATATTTTTCCAACTCAAAAACGGCTTAAATTGGAAAATAAAAATACTAATCAGTTACTTTAAATACGATTGTAATTGGCATGAAAATAAAATTTACTCTCTAATCTGTTTAATAAATGAATGTTTTGGTTGTAATTGTGAAAGATTAATCTATGTAAGTTTTATTTTTTTACCTTGTGCAATCAAAATATTAAAACTGGAGACTAGGGCTGAAACGATTCCTTGAGTAATTCGATTGCAAAAAAATATCGATGCAAAATTCTCTGCCCTCGAAGCCTCTATTAATTCATTTTAATGTTCATTTCACGTTTTGTCGCAATGATTTTTGCATCACCCATGAAGCGTAAGGAGACGGCGGTGTTTTGATGTGAGGGCACGGTTGCGGACTAGTGCGGGCTGCATAATGGAAGGGAGCAATAACAATGGCGATGAGCAAAGAGACCAAGTGAACAGGAGAAAACGACAAAAATGTCCCACTCAGAGACTGGAGGACTGTCACCCAAGACTAGGTAAATGGATGGGATAAACACAACGGTCCGTGCAATACTGCGCTACGGATGTGGAGGGAACACAGGCGACGAGAGCGTCAAAGTGGCCGGAATTCATTCATTTTAAATGTAAGCTGGCGTCGTGGTACGTCATGGACGGCGAGAGTTTCGAGGAAATCAGGTTTCCGCCGCAACCAGTCAGAATGCAGAAGTCCACTGCTTGGCAGGGCGGAAAGAGCAAATTTTGATGCTCTCGTCGGCAGCGGTGTGAACGCACGGTTACACTATACCGGAATATTTATCAGCTTATACCAAGGCTACTTATCAAAGGATTGAGTTTACGGTCAATAAAGTTGTGCATGGCTTTTACAATTAAACATACATAATACTTTTTCAATACCATGGCTTGGATGAATAACGTTACTTGATACTTTAGATGCGTTGAATAAATTGTTGTAATCATGTCACTAAGTCTAATGTGCTCAATACAACAGGTGTGGTCATTTTATTTTAATTGCAATGAATAGGGTATATAAATGCACAGCCATGAACTTACTGTATGATAATAATATTTTACCTAATATTTTAAATTATATAAAATTTTATAAATATCATCAATAAATAAAATGTAGATTTTTTTTTCCCTCCAAAAAAGAAACCAATTAGTTGTTCTAGTTGGTCTGTTTTAAGAGACCTGTCTCATTTTCTCTTGCATATTTAATATTGCTCTTTAATCACGCAAAAACATTTTATCTGATTACTCGATTAATCGATGACATTTTCAGTATAATACTCGATTACTAAAATATTCGATAGCGACAAGCCCTACTGGAGACATACAATTTATTGGGCTACTCGAAACACGCCAATCAACAAACAACATAAAAACAAGTCCCAGCCCTACATATTTTTCCCATAATCCATCAATTGTTTGTCCCAATTTAGAATAAGAGAACTGTTGCTGCTTCAGCTTTCTTGCAACAAAAAGACATACAATTTCATTCAAGGACTCAAAAGAAATATTTTTCCGATCCAAACAAACAGATTTACTAAAAAAGAATTGGGGTGGGGGAACATTTTTTGTTTGCTGCCTCAATTTCTTTATAAGTAATGCTGTGTTCACAATAAACAATGAGCTTGTAAAGATCTGACGGAACATCAATTACTACAATAAGACGAGCTAAATTATTGGGAGAAGAATGGAGAAGAAATCATTTGCATGAAAGGTCATTTTGCCTGTGAACTTTTTTCCATGATTTTTGTTAGAACTAAAGATATTGAACTTTTGAAATACTGGTTGTAACATTTAGGAACTGTTAATCGACAGTTTGAAATGTGACATGACATTTATTATGCTCGAAGGAGAAAGGTCTCTTGTTCTCTCTTGCGCGCCTCTTATCCTTCAGAAGATAAATTGAAGTGCTAAAACAGACAGATTTCAGTCAAGCGCAGTCATCATCCTCTCATTGCACATTCTTGAGTAAAGACATAGTGTCCAATCTCCTGCATATCGCCAAACTTATACAGATTTGGCACACAAGGTATGGTGCGTTTACCAAGTTATGCTTTAGATCATACCAAGGCCTTCTGGTTTACAGTGTATTACATATAAAAATTCTCAATGATCTTAAGGGCTTGTTAACTTAAGCAGCAATTTTCAAGATCTTGGTGTTTGGTATTCTAATTTTGTCTTTGAAATGAATTCAGCACTTTGCTCAAATAAAACTTGTGTAAAGCAACGCAACTGCTGTCACCTGAGGATGCCACTTAATTTTATGTCTGCAGTAGCAGTATTGGCAAAACATTAGGGTTTACTTGCCAAGTTCTTTTGCTCATAAAACATGGCCGTCTTTGCCGCCAAGGATTATATCATTACAGCAAATTGGTCATGCAGCACCATTCCGTCAAAGTCAATTGAAATCTTATTGTGCTACATTTACGACACTTTCTTTCCTGCTTGGTTAAGTCTGACCAAGATAGAAGCTAAACACTTCTCACCAAACTAATCAACATGAGTTTTACTTTTTTTGTGATATGCAGAAACAGTTTTAAATTGACCTCATGCAGATAAATTGCAGTCAGAGCACAGATACAGTTTCTGTTGTCTCTGATTAAGTCTCAGATACAAATACACAAGAAGACATAAGAGTTAATTAGATCCTTTTTTTATTGTGTAATGTTCATGTGATCAGCAGCAACTTCTTCAATGCCAAAAACAAAGCTAGGCTAGCTTATCCGCACTTAGTTGGCAACTGTTATGTATAGCTGCCACGAAGAGTTCACTCTTGGACACTTCTAAATCCTAAAATAACAAATTGTACACTATGGTCTGGTGGACCATGAACACATAAAGTCAGAGGTCAAGAAAACAAGTAATTGTGCCATTTGGAAAAGGGCTAGTGCTTGCTGTGTTTTACGCAGAATCGAGTTAAATGAACCCATCAGTTAGCTAGTCAGAATAAATCTAGATCTAGAATAAAATAGATTTAAATAAATATTATTGAAAGCTTTAGCTTACCAAGGATCTGGCCAGAGAGTAGAATCATTAATGCTATAAAGAAACACTTCAATGATGCAGTGAATTTTGGCATGTGCTTATGTACTGCAATCAAGCTTCTATTCTGCCTGTGAACCTTCCTAAAGAACACTTCCTGGTGAATAATTAGTTAATCTGTCATGAAATTGATTTTACACAAATCTATTCTTGTAGTGCCAGAATTTGGTTATTTTAGTATCACTGAATTATTCCATTCATTTCAGTTGCATTTTGACAGTATGAGGTATGCTAATGAGCTACTCGGGTTAAAGTGTGTAAATGTTCGGTTTTGTAACTGTTTCTCTTTCCAGTTTAATGTACATGCGACAGTAACAAAAGCTGGTCTCCCAGAAAAGTGTAAACACAAAACATAATTGTTTTTGGTTGTGTGTGCCCACCAGCCCATTGCTGCAACTTGATGTTTGCTTACTTCTTTGTGTTGTGTCCTTGAGCTCCACAAGACCATCAGGTGTCCAATTTGACATTTCAAGTTTCAGAGGGTGCTCAAAAGCACCCCATTGTGGCCACTGTGTGCTTTGGATGTACCCTTTTGCAGATGCTGACTCCACAGCAGACACCTGCCTAACAATTTTTTGCAACATTATGTCACTGAAACGTGACCACAAAAACATTAGCATTTGGTTTTTGAGACAGGGCCTAAGTTTGTTAATGAACACCCTTTAATTAATAAACCAAGGACACACAACAACACACAATAACCTTTATATGTTTCATTTTTAATTTAATTTAAAACTTTTAGCAGTTGTATTATTATATTGTTTGTGTCATTATTTTATATTATTTATTATAACATTAATGAAAATTTAAATATAAACCAAAACTACATTTATTTAAATTATGATAGGACTAAATATTTACTTGACATTTTTTATAAATTTAATGCTTCCACTTATTCAACTTATTTAAATTGTAATTTTTTTTTATTTATATTCATTAACCTTAATGTATTTAATGTGTGTGTGATTGCTCAGTGTTAAATGAATAGTTCATCCAAAAATGTAAATTATTGCAAATTTTACCCCCCCCCTCAAGTTTCCTTAATTGTATTTGCATTTTAGAATCATAAAACTGTCTTGAAAAACAAGTGAAAATACCTTCATGCAACCAACTGAGAAAGCATGAATGATGTGAGTTAAGTGGTTTAGCTGAGCTTATCCACCATTTCATCCCAAACAATTCTCATTTTACAATTCCCGCAGCCTGTCTATCAATACACAAGTCTTTGGCTCCCCGCAGAGAAGGGACGCCTCTATCCCCTTCCACTCCTGGTAGTTGCTCAACCACATCTACCATTACCGCAGCAAGAGGGACTCTGAGTACAATAGGCAGTTTCAACCCATTTTTGCCTGAGCATTTTCTTTCGACTGGTTTCTTAGGCTCCCTGAAGCTATTTCATTTTCTTGTTTTTGATCTTGCGTTTTTGTGCAGATCAATACAATCTCAAAAGAAGCCTTCTAAAGCCCCAAACCCCTCTTCTTGCAAACAAGAAGATGTCTGTGCCTCCCATGTCTTTACAACAATTGTTTTGTCTTCAATATCTCAGGAGGATTTAAGGTTCAAATTTCTGGGTGCTGTTACAAAATACTTTTAGTCATTTCAACGCCTATTCAAACTCATTTTGCTGTCACAAAAATGACATAAAAATGTGCATATAATTCATCCTCTATTCCATGGCACTGTTCTGTTGACACAAACAATGACATGAAATGGCATGGCCAAAAGGCCACTGGCTGACATTGATATTGATTTCAGTGTGCACATGCTACCTTTTGCAGTGCCAAGAAGGATTGCCTATTGGCTGAGAGTCCAAATCATTACGTGTACCGGCAGATACAGCCCACAAATTAGTTATCTTATATGAATACCAGACTGTGGAGGTGCGCAGTGGTGTGTGTGTGTGGGTATATGCTTATATCAGACGGGGGTGGATGCATGCTAAAGGTGACATTATAAATGCATTTTCCCTCCTAGTGCTGGCACGGAGTATAAAAATGAATGCAAATGTATTGAGATCTCCTGTTACATGCCTGTGCTGATGACACTCTTGAACTCAGGCCCCCTTATTTGGCCCATTATAAGCGCCTGCGTGATAAATGCTCTCTGCTGTGTGATACAGATAGATGCCATTGAGCCAATATGGTTGGATATTCATACATGTCTCTGAGCTGGTCTCTTTATTAGCCAATTATCAAAGACTAAAAGGTCACACGGTTTTTTGTATTCTGCTGTAGTGCTTGTCGAAAGGTCATGTTTATTAGAAAGCCTGTGGTAGGTGTTCGCTTACGTTAAGAAAAGATCACCGTGGTGTTACTCTACGCCAAGACATCCAGCTAGTTGTAACACAGCAGGATATTTTTTTTATGATTGAATTCATTATGACTCATTGCAGGCCCACACGGAAGCTGCTCTTGCAAACTCTGTAGACCTCTGAAGATTTAGGGCACCAATCATTCAAAGTTTTCTTAATCGTCCTCCTTTTTTGTTTGGTATATATTGTAACGTTTAATTATGCTTCCATCTACTAATAGAATTTAGTCATTATAGACACCATTTGACAAAAACTTAAAGAACAACTTTGATCAATTATCCGTGGCGCAAAATAAACACTTTTCAGAAATAAATGTAATTATAAAAGATTAAAAAATGTTGTTGCTGGGTGGGTCATTGGGCCACACTGATGCATTCTTATCAGAACATTTCAGACCTGAAATGTTTTTGTACTTACATACAATCTTCTGACTATTAAGTTGAAATAATTTTGAGGAAAATACAGCTTATCGATCAGGACAGATGCCATAATTCACTCTGAATACAAGAAAGACTGTCCAAGACCAGTTTGTTCAGTTTATTGTACTGTTGGATGTGGATTATTCAGTCGATGGGATATTGAAAATGCATCTTTCTATACCCTTTCCAGGTCGATGAGCAAGTTTGGAAAGCACAAGTTATGAAAATATCTAACAAAGAACCTCAAGACTGTGCTAGCCTAGTCTGTATTTGTATTCGGGACAGCCTTGTATGACATTAAAAAGGATACATGCAACGTATGAAAGTGCAATAATTTATGCCCAAAGTGTTCTTGTTCTGCTCATTGAAAGTGATTGATGCAAAAAGATTTTTCCCCACTGTCCAACTAGTAAATCAGAGCCATTCCAGTCAATGGAGACACATTGTTATGCAGTAGCTTTATGTCATACTGTAGTGAAGCTTTTTGATTTGATTTCCAATAATCTTGGATAAGATTACAGTGACGATATTATATGCTGTTGCATCTTCTATTGGTTTGGTGAGTATCAGTTTAAACTGCAGACAGTGAATGAGACTAAAAGGGAAGTAATTGGAGTACATTACAGTAATTACTCTGACACTGACATACTGTCCTGTAGTCTGAACAGCTCTACTCAGACAGGTCCTTCCTTCCTCTGTGTCCTCTTTACACACACACAGGAGCACACAATCCTCAGGGTGGTTCGCCTGGAGCCCAAAGATAAGGCAGTCTTATGTGCAGCTGTATTAACAAAAGAGTCAGGCCTTACACCCAGGGCTCTGGACAGCACTGCATACTGTATCCCCTCACACAGATGTGTTGGTGAACACACATGCACACATCTTTACCAATTGCCTCTTACAATTATTTGTGAAATGCAGGTGTAGGTGTTGCCTCTTTCAAGCCATGGGTTATCTCACTGCAAATGAGGCAGATTTATATATATATATATATATATATATATATACATTTAATATATATTATTATTATAATAATATTTTAAATATTAAATTGACAGTTAATATTGCTGACTAACCCAAAACTTAAACCCTGATGTTTAAAATGTTGGAGAAATTTTTTTTTAAGACATAATAACCTTATGTTATGTCAATATGTGCAACACAGAGCTTTTTTTTTATTCTGCATATATATACCTATAAATCACACATTTGTATGATATTCTGATGTAGTATTTATAATATAAACCTAGATATAATCAGTACGTCATGGTCAAGTCAAGTCAACATATGTTTTATTTTTTCCATAATATATAACTTTCATAGCCATTTTTAATTTCATTAACCAATTTAAGCCTTGGTTTTTAAAAAATACCTGATTAGCTTTACAGCACTTAAAAAAAGTGAGCTAAAATGACTGGCTTATATTTGTAGGTGGATTTTTTCAGAGTATATGTTTAGATATTCTCAGTGCTGGGTAGTAACTGATTAAATGCAATTTGGATTTCATGTTGAGATTCAAAAAGATTGAGAACTTGCGATTGGAATGAATTGGAATTAAACTCCAGTAACCCCAAAGGTCTGAAAGAAATTTGAAAGAAATCGGCCATTGATGCCTATCACCTAGCACCTATCACCTATCACTAAATGACTCATAGTTTATTCATTCTATTTAATTCTTCTTTATCTGTTAAATATTATTCATTTCCATGGAATGGATATATAAACATAATGAAAAGTGAATTTGTGATCTATGCTTCTGTTTTTAGGCACATAATAAAAAGTTTGGTTTCATTATTTTAATTTTACTTTTTCGTGATTTTATTAATTATTATAGTTTTATCAACTCATAAACCCTCTGCAGTTTATTTACCTGTGTTGAAGGAAACCCTGGAGTAATGTAATGTTCAATGTGTTACATAATATTAGTCACAAAGAATATATTTTTTTCTCATTGCTTTTTATAACAATAATAAATATAACATTATCTAAAATGAATCCAAAAGTAGTCGGAATACCTAAAACCCAAACCTACATTGTGACTAGATTGCACTAATTTCCATGGTGTAGTTTGTAATCAGTAACAGATTACAGTTGGTAAGTCATCTACGTAGCACTGGATATTCATAATTTCAAATTCATATTCAATAGTAGAGTCAGCAATATAAGGGTTCAAAGATGCCTATAAATTTGTAGTAAACAAGTTTTCACTGCCTCTGTCATAATTGCAAGCAGTCCACGCACCCTCTGACCAAATCAAGAACCACTATCCAGTTTTGCTGGAGCATGAGGGTTGTGTCCAGTCCTCTGGGAGCTGATGGATGAGAGGTGATCGAAGAGACCCCTCATGCTCACAGCTTCCCTCTAGCAACAGCACTGCGACTGCAACACTTTACTTTCATTTCTTTGCTTTTTCATCTTTACCGCTTCTTAAAGGGGCACATACTGTAAAAGGCCTCTCACTGTGACAGAAATGAATTTTGCAATTAAAGGGGCATATAGGAAATATTGCACTAATGTAATCATAGCAATTCAAAGTGGAAAGATTAGCGGAATAAATTTATTTCGTTTTTGTAGTCATAACGCATAAAAATGCTTTAATTTTATGCACAAATGATGAAAGTGGTTACTTTCTTCAATCCCTTTTCCCTGATAGAAGTATGAGCAAGTGCATCCGAACAGTCCGGTCCTTATTTGCATGTTTCAGGGCATGATTACGTTATACATTTGGAGTCAACTTGAAATTCGTTTTGCTTCTGTAGTGTGAGGTGAAATATTATTAAAGTAGAATATGAAACAGATTGGATGTTGAAATGTGGATTATAATTGAATAACCATAGTGTGAAATATACTTTTTTTATTGAATTTTTAATCAAGCTTTTGACTGGTAACATAATGGTCAGTGTTAATCATTGTGAATCATTTGTTGACTGCTACACCAGAGGTTAATAGAAAGGAAATTCACAGTAAGTCTGACACTAGTAATGAAGTCACCAGCAGTCACAAGTGAAGTAAACTACATGAATGTTTAATTCACACTGTGTTTTTGTAAGTAGGTGCATATAGTCATTAAGGCTGCAGCAGGGGACGGCTGTGTGAAACTACTTTTTTTAAATAGCTCTTCTCATCAAATGGTATTAAACTCAAGTCATTTCTTTCTAAACATTCTGATCCAAGCCCAAAATTCCATTTTTCACCTTTACCTGTAAAGGCACATTATTACCTTGGCTCGCAAATCTCTTACATACTTGACCTGAACCTATCCTGTTAACATACAGTAGAAGCTTTCACAACAAAGAAATGGTTAGAATAAAAAATGAAAGCATATGAATGTTGCCCTAGATATGGCTGTCTGCTCACTTTAATATATTGACGCCAATAGATGATCACACGGTGCTGCTGATCTCTGCCACCCTGAGGCATGGTAAGCATTCCTTTAAATAGATTTTTTGTGGAATGGTACTGTAAATAGACAATATAAAATATATATTTTTCACGGTACTTCTTAACTTGGCGCCTGCCAAAATGGTAATATGCCAAGTACAGACCCCTGGGGCATTTCGCTTATCTCTCCTCATTTTAGTGCCAAAGTATTCACCTGTAAAATATGGAGAAAGAAAAGCACAGTGATCCTATGTACACATAATCTTATTCCAGTTTTTTTTTTTTTTGTTGGCCTGATATATTACACTTGAATTTTCAATATAATAATTGTATTTATTAATGCATTTACTTAATTACGTAAAAAATACAAAAACCTATCATAAAAATATATAAAATTTTTAAAAACTATGAGAATATATACAAAAAAAATGAAATAATAATTCACTGTGATTTATGGAATTAACCATTTAATTACAGACATGATTAAATTGTTTTCACTTTGTGTTGGATCAAATCAAATGCTGATATTTGAAGAAACACTGATTCATGTCCATGTGTGTTCCATAATTGTTAAATGTACAACATGACTTCATATATGAACCATGTGTTTATTCTCTTTCTCTTGTGCAGTTCGCAGTGGGAGTATGTTAGAAAACATATTTGTACATCCCTGCTATTGGTTTCCTCAGAGCTTGTTTTATTTTAGTGCTTTCTCGCTTTCTCTGTCTGATATGATACAGCAGACCTCACAACTAGCATGAAGCCTATGACAGCTCTAATCACTGTTTGTGTGTGTGCGAGTGTGTGTGAAACACTTGCTTCTCCATGGCTGGGCGCCACGGCAAACGAGGCCACTCCGTGAGGCTGGTTTAAATGAGAAGAAGAATCTTAGTGTGGCCTTGTTATGGGGCGCCTCCCGGCCAACTGCGCTACAGTCGCTCTGGCTTTTACCGCTGACCTCCGCTCATCTTTAATGGCTGTTTAGTGCTTTGTCCCTCGCTGTGCCCTCTTCCTAAGAGGGACACTTTCTTTTTTAAATAAAGTCATTTGAGTCCAAAGATCTTGAAGATTTGCTTTAGGAAGAGAAAGATAAACTCGTTATTTAAGCAGGACTTCAGGGTCCTCGCAGAGCAGAGGTGAAAGTGCTGCCGCTTTGTCATAATCACATTAGTCTGTTCTCGTCTAATTTTTCCTAGATAACACTAAAAAAGTGCTGCTTTGTTGTTATTTATGATCTATCATCATTAGGTCAGGACAATATGCTGTAATATGAATGGGACATTCATTCATAATTGTATCAATTCTTAGTCTAGTTTGTAAAATAGCTAACTTCACCAGTTCTGTCTGTCTTTATGAAATCTATGAATTTAGTTTTTTTGCAAATAGGTTGATAGCTAGCTAACCTAGCTGGCCTAGTTATATGATATAGCTAAGTATATGCAGCCTGATCTCATGGCAATCCGTACATATTTTATATTCATATGAACTCCCTTGTACGACTGAAGTCTTAGCGAAGAATTAGCGACCTCGTAATATACGTACAAAGTGCTCATGAGATTGTGTTCCTATATGACTTTTTATATAACTCAAAGGGGTATAATAATAATAATGTAAGCTTGATTAATGCATTGATATTCATTTATCTTACTTACGATGCACTGCCATGATTTATCTACAAGCACATTTTTCACCAGAATGCAAATTTAATGTCACATGATTGTCAAATTATAATGACATGTGAGTTTCATCCCATTCGTGATCAGATTTTTAAATGCTCAATAGCATTACGGTATCCAGCGAATACTACGACCAGCAAGACATGCTCTCAACAATCTCCAGAGATAAAATCCCTGTCTGTGTGAATGCACCTTAAGACTAATAGGTCTACATTTTTTTCTGAAAGCACAACTCCCTTTAGGTTGATATTTTCCCAAACAGTAGGTAAGCCAACGTCAACTTGTCCCCCTCTATCAACTCCATGAGTAGGTTTTTGGACTTAAACCCTGTTTAGAGCGAACAAGTAAGTTGATGGGAGAAGACAGGCTTTGCCTCAGGAAAATAGCTTCTCGCTGGCCTTGTGCTCTTTCTCTCTCCCTCTCTGTGTGTTATGAATGGCCCTCACAGGTTTCAGCCTCATGGTGAAAGTGAATGCTGGGGTGAGCCTCAGTATGGTGGTTTTACACTCACAGGAGTGTGTAGGAGTGTGTGTGAATGGGTTAAAGAGAGGTGGTAGATGTGCTGGAACGAGCTTACCTTTGTACTCTTGGCAAAATATGCAAGCAGGTGCATAAAGATATGCAAATGTTAAATCTCAGAGTATGGCTCCTACTGTATCTTTGGGTGCTCAGAACTGCAGCTGTTGTATTGTGTAACACTCATGTTCGTTGTATCCACACGTGAGCTTTTGTTTCATATGCACAATGAAGCCTTACACTCTTTTCCAAATAGTATCAGTTTTGTACTGTTTTAAAATCGCAGGCTTTAACTTGCAGATTATAAAATTCACCCTTTTCAGTGTAAAAGTAGTTATCTGCTTGATTAATTACCTCTGACTTAATTAAGGTACTCAGTTCTCCCCTGGACACACAATGTGAACTCAGTGGCCTTTTCCATAGGCACTAAATAAAGAAACTTTTCAGTAATTGCTTTAATTTAACTGAGATTATTGCGGTCTTCCGAGGCAGTATCATGGTGCAGTGTCAGATGGTAATTTGACTTATAATTATTATTTGACTTTGAATTATAATAGATTATACTTTTAGATGCTATGCTCATACACCATGGTACACCAAGGTTTGGGGTAGGATTTTTAAATGTTTTTGAAAGAAGTATCTTGCAACAATCAATGCTGCATTTATTTCTGTATTTATTTTTTGTTTTAAGTTTTTTATTGTTTAATACTATTACAATTGGTTTAGTTTTAATATTAATATAGTTTGCAGTTTATTTTCTAATGTTTTTAATCTAAAAATAAAATAATATATTTTATTATCTAAAATACCTAATTGTAATAAATAAACCCCAGCTGGCCTGGATTTCTAATTTTCTTTTGTTAAGTAAAAGGTCATTTTAAATCCAGCTTTGATAAATTGAGAGAAATCATGCCATTCCTTTTAAATTGGGATACATTATATCATAATTTGCTGGGTGCATGGCATCGTTTGTCTCCGTGGAAACCTATGGCTTGGCACATTTGCCTCTACATTAATAAATCATTAGATTCATTTGATATAATGAGGGAAATGATTGAACAGCTGAAGGTGCCAGTGTTATTTGAGCCTTACCATCTTCATTCTGTCAGACAGAGGAATGCATGCTCATCAAACTGTGCCATCAGAAAAATCATTTTAAAATTTATAGCTGTTTTCATGCCTTAGTTTTATGCAGCTGTGTTGTTTTGGAGTCTTAAAGCCAGTCACTTGCTTAATGTCAACATCAGGGTCCATATTACATGAGCATTATTTTTCTGGTTGAGAACAATGCCATTTATGAGGGGGATTGTATGATAAAACAGACCCTTTATGAGGATAGTTCATTGAAATTCAGTTATGAGAACCCTTGCCACAATCCCTGACCCCAAACACACACACACACACACACACACACACAATCCCCCCAAAGCACAAAGACAAGCACAAAAAAGAATGCTTTGTTCCATTCGAGCAAACGTCGCTGTATAAAGCGTGTGAGCGTGTGAAAAGTAAATGGTGCCTCATCAGCTGTGTGGTAATCTGGTCTGATCCCTTGATGGAACGCAGATTTTAAATTGCGGAAATGATTACATCTCTCTCACGTTTTTATCCGCCACTTGTCTTACAGATTACTCATCTACTTTTTTTATTTTATCTTTTTTGTGTTTTCATCTACAAGGAATATCCCGGGTTTTATGTAAGTTAAGTTAAGCTCCGCCAACAGCATCTACTTCTGAAAATATTCAGACTCGTGCATCAATTTGTGATTGTCTCACACAAAACTAGTCATAAGGGTTCTTTTAAAAAAAAATCTAAGTTCTTAGAATACAAAAAAACAAAAAATCTCCTTTAAAGTTGTTAAAATGAAGTCCTTAGCTATGCGTATAACTCATAATAAAAAAATAAGTTCTGATATATTTACATTGGGAAATTCACAAAATGTATTAATTGAGCAGAATCTTTACTTAATATCCTAAGGATTTTTGTCACAAAAATAAAAAATCTTATCGTTTTGACCAATACAATCTATTATTGGCTATTGCTTCAAATATACACATGCTACTTAACTGGGTTTGTGACCCAGGGTCATGAATAAATATTTCTAATATTGAAAGAAAGGAGATTTTGAATTTGAAAAAATAATTTGCTTTATTTGTCTCAACATGAGCACAAACAAAGTGTGAGGTGCAGTAAAGGAGTTGCATGGATGACTGAATGTCAGTGTTAAAGTAGGGCCCTGAGCGAGACGGAGGGTCAGAGTCTGTTAAACAGGCTGGATCTCACTAACGTTTGAGACCCTTAGTGCTATTCACTGAACCTTACAGACCCTGTGGCGAATGGTTTACGTGTCATGATTTAAGGATGAGAAATCATGATTGTTGACACTGTGTCAGTTCCACATATGCAGCCAATCAGAGGCCAGGAAAAAATATGTAGGATAGTGTGTGTGACAGAGTGTAAAATATTATGATGGACATTGAATGTGTGTTCAACCAGCCGGAATAGCTGCAGTCTCTTAAAAAAAAAAAGTATAGGTACCATGGTTCACTAATACATTAGATAATATTAGGTAATATCACCATGTATATATATATACCATGTTATAACAGTAAACTTTTGTCATTTTGTGTTATTTAAATGGTAAAATTGAAACTTTAAATATATATAT
>JAUCNO010000795.1:17200000-17267735 GCA_032353835.1 Enteromius viviparus | reverse complement strand
TTGTTTTATTTTATTAATGATCATCAGACTGTAATCTCTTGTAAATACACACTGTCTATTTTTTTATTTAATATCCATAGACTTTAAACTAAAAAGCAATATGATGTATCATACTAAAGCTATTTCAAGCCATCTTCATATAAGAAATAACAGAATAGGAAATCCATTCTAATGGTTTAATGATGAAATATATTTTGTTACAGAAATACAGTTGATATGTGCTGGCTAAAATATAAATCAGCTCTTATTACAAAAAAATAAAATAAATAAATAAATAAATAAATATATAAATAATTGTGATTAACAGATTACTATACAAATATGTTTTATGCATTGTTTGGTCTTACAATGCTCCCAGGTAATGCCTTTTTGTAAGACATCTTTCTAAAAACTATTTAAATGTCCTAAATTAACAAAGACCTAGTCATGGCTTAATCTAATTCCTGTCTGGGAAACCTCCACTATGAATCATTAGTTAAGCATTAGTAAATAGTCAGTTCATCCTTTATAAAACATTGTTCCAACATTAATAGTCATTAGTAAGCAGTTTATAAATACAGATATAAATGCTCTTGATTCATAAGCATATCTAAATGTACAAAGGGCCAGTTATCTTCCTAAAAGAAAATCTAAACAAGCAACACAGAGGGCTACAGTACTATTAATTTCATGATGAGAAAAAATATAAAACTGTACACTTAAAGTTTTTTTTTTCTAGGAAACTGAAGGTTTGTTTTTCCTTTAAGTGTACAGTTGTACATTTTTTACATCTTGATTAAAAATATATATCAAAAATATGTCTGTGTTCTGTATCCCTCTGTTATGTTTAACTTTGCTGTTTAGAATATAAATTAGCTCTGATTATTAATAAGTATTAAAATACAATTATAAAACTTATATATAGGCTCAAGAACAAGGCATTTATAGATGCAATTGGTAACTGTTTACTAATGCATAATAAAGTTGGAACAATGGTTTATAAATGAGGAAATAAATGCTTACTAACTAATCATTCATTGCATGTAGTTATTATAAAGTGTTACCGAAAAAGGTAGTACATGCTTTTTTATTATTATTATCATTATGATTATAACTTTTTATATATTGCAATTTACAAAACACAGCTCCCGGCCAATTTATTGTACTGTCTAACGCTCTCGCAAAATTATTACTTTAATAAAGAATTTAAAGAACAAAATTTGAACGTTTTGTCATAAAACATATCACAGTTTATTTATGTGCAGCACAATTCAACAGCCTCTGACATGTTGTCAAGCGCCAGTGTGACACCAGACTATAGAGAGTTGTTGCTTGTTATTTTTAATGCGAGTTTAAACGGCCTTGCGCTTTTCACCACAACTAACAAAAAATTTACTACTTGTTTTGGGCCTCTTTCACAGTTGAACTCATCTCTTTGTTTTGGAGAATATATGTCTAGATGTGGCTGGGGGCTTTTTGCATTGTAACAGAATAATGGCTGAATGAGCTTGTTGCCTAAGAAGATTAATACTTTTTTAGCAAGTCGACGCCGTTTTTCTTGTATAGTTTTTACGTTAGCGCAGCTCGTTCTGTTCACAGACTGCAGTTCTCATCTTAGACTTGCAAATCTCTTTGCATACGCCGCCCATATTCTTTCATCATCTATCTTTTCTAGCGGTTTTAATGAGTGAGTCCACTGCTAGAAGCAAACGCTGCACATGTGGTTTAGGGCTGGCCTTGGAGGCAAAGCCAGCATTATTTGTCAGTTTAAGACAAGCCTCATCATTCCATTAGTGTGTTTTCAATTAGAGATTCAGTTGTTGGCACGCTCACGCCAATTTCTTCTCTCTTTGTGTTTCTGCACTCCAGAATTAAGCAAGCTTAAAATGACTCTAAATGCTGGGAGTTTTGAAAGCTGGCTCCTGTAGTGCTTTAATGACTGATTGTTAGCAAAACTCTTCCCTGGCCTACTCTCCTGTTGTGCTGGACAATCAATTCTCAGCAATGGCTAAATAATTAAGGCGATATCAACTTTGTTAATGCAGTGTCCAATGAATGGACATCAAGAAAGCAAACACGTTTGATACAGATTGATTCCCATTGGCATTGAAGTATTTCTGTCCAAACAAAAGGAAAAGTAATTAAACTTTTAGTAGGAAAGTCACACTTAACGGCTTTGTAGTTTTAATTGGCCACATTAATTGCAAATTATCCAAGCAACAATTAGTGACAAAACAGTATCTTTTAACAAAGGGGCACTGCAGACTATTGGCCACTAGTGTACTGGTCTAGTTTAGTGTTCACTAAAATGCTGCATTTGGTTTGTAGCTCAGAATGCAACATGATGCATTGCAGTGGCCTTAAAAATGCAGTCACTTGTAGTCATGCTGTTGTATTACATGAAAAAAATATAAAACAAGCACACATTGCAAGTACAGCATTGCCATTGTCAGACCTTTGTAAGGGTTTTAATCACATATGGTAGCACTTTAAGTTATAGAGATTAGTTCTTACTATTAACTAGTTGCTTATTAGTATGCCTGTTAAAATATTGGCTTTTTATTAGTGCTTATAAAGCAAATACAGTATTCCGCATGACTGTATTCTACGTCTGTAATCTTCACCAATACCTAAACGTAACAACTAGGTTTTTTTCTTATAAAGTATCTAAATATGTTTTGAGGACACTAGAAGACAAAAATTAATTAAATGATTTAATTTCATGTCATATATAAAACTGTAATAACGGTAAGAATAGGGAACACTAATTATCTACGAATTTTTTTTCTTAATAAATTCCTAATTAGTTGTTTATTGATAGTTAGTGCGGTAGTTGTTAAGTTTAGGTATTGGGTAGGATTAGGAATTTAGTATAATGTCATGCAGAATAAGGAATTCATATATTATTAATTACTATACTAATAAATGGCTAAAATTCCAAATGAAATGACCCTTGAATAAAGTGTTAGCATAATAAGTTAAGTATTCGTCTTATTCCACACAAGAAGTTGTTGGTTTTGCAGCTCTGGTACATTAATTACCCCCCACAGATAACATTTTGATAACCCTGCAGCATTTTTCCACAGGCGCACACACTCCCAGCAAGGGAAATTATTTTTTGGCCGGTCTCTCTCTGCGTGGTTGTCAGCTGCTATCAACACATCTACCTGTAGAACAGGAGTCTCAGATAAAGCAAATAATCCTTGATGAGTGCGCATGAGATCAACAGACAGAACTCATTTAGCCTGTCACTATCCATTATGGAGGTTTCCTCCAAAGGCTCTGAAGAAACTATCTGCCAGGCAAAGTTGTCGCATTTTTTCCCGTGTCGCCAATTTAATTCCAGTATGCTGCTGAACTGTAGTGCTCAGCTGTTTTTATGACAATGTTTGTGTTCATTTCACAAATGCGCTTGAAATCAAAGATTATTGTTATGTGAATGTGCAGCATTTTTGCTTATATTGCTTTTTATTAAAGGTGATGTGTTTTTTCCTGTTACAGTAATAATAATAATAACTTTTATTGCAGTACTTTTCACTATCCTAGCTTAATATGCGGAGAACCCTACATGGTTATGCTGTTGTATGGTATGCTATATGGCTGACTTTTAATTGCCACTACAAAACATTGTTCAGTTTGTTTAAACAGCCCAACACACCAATATTGATAGCTCAAGCTATCAGGACATCCTGTTTCAAAAGTCAATGCAAGTGTTCAGAAAAATCTTTTTTTTTTTTTTTAAAGAGATACAGTGGTGACAGAAATAATGCATTTCTCCTTTTTAAAGAATGCTTTTTTTAAACAATTTCCATATGCTCCGTAAAGCTGTGTAAAAGTGTAAAATTTGTAAAAGTGGTCCCATGACCAAATGGGTCCATTTAGTTTCCACTTTCAGGACATGTTCTCCAATGAAAAGTGCATTTATGATCAATTTTCCTCCATATAATTAGCTAAACAAAAATCTGAATCACCTTAACTAGGAATGCTCCGATCATGATCAGCTGATATGTTTGCGTGTTTTGTCAGTAAAGCCGGTCCTGTAATAAGCTCTAAATGCCATCAGGTGCTGGATTTGACATTGACATCGTATATACTACACACAGCCGTTGTTCACTGACGAGCTGTGCAAATCTACGCTGATAATGAACATGGTTTTGCGCAGCTCATCAGTGTACAATGGATGTGTGTAGTATATACGGCTCAATGTGAAATCAAGCACCTGATGGCATTTAGCGCTTATTACAGGACGCGCAAACATATCGGCCGATCGTGATGGGAGCAACTAACCTTAACTGATAAGTAAAGAAGTAAAACTTCAGCAAATTGACCAATTATGGTGATGTATATACTCGCATGTTGTCTCTGTGTTTGTTTTGTTAGACATGTAATTTGTAAATCCATTTTTAGCCCCAGTCCCAAACAACAGATGTGCCTTGCCCGGCTCTCTCTGATTGATTCACTTGCTGATTGTTTCAATATATAATACCTAATTCATGACAGAACATCTGTTTTTGTTGATGACCAGCATATTAAACCATTTAAGCTTTAAATACATACCTGACCCTAATTAGGCTCTTCTAAATTAGCTTAATGGCTAAATCTGGTGGAAAGCCGGTATTTTTTGTTCCTTTTTACTGCCGTATTGTTGATTAATTTAGTGCGCTCACTGTCATATGATCTTGTTGTGTCTCTTCAGGGACATGGCCGCCAGCATCGAAATTATGCAGCTAGACTTTGAGATGGAGAACTTCACCAGTCAATCAGTCACCAGAAGAATCAACTGGAATATAGATTACAGGGGCCAGAATCCAGCCTCGGATGCAGAGAAGGTGGTCACAGAGCTGACAGTTGTGCAGAAGGACATCCAAGCCATCATTCCACTTTCAATGGTAAGAAGTTCTTCCTGTCTGCCACCTGGGGTCATAAAGTTTGAGCAATGAGATTGCACTTCACTCTATTTTAAATGTAATTTAACTTGTCAAATCAGTAGATCAGAAAGGTACCGCCCACTTTTTCAGCAGCCTTGGTTCTGGAATTATTTTCCCCCTACCCATTTCTTCATAGGCTTTTAAATGAATAATTTAAGCCATAAATCACAAAATTTCATTGGAAGCAAAAACAACAGAAAACCAAAAAAAAGTTTCTAGAATTTGCATTGAAGTCTGTGTCCTACAGAAGCATATACCATAGCTTAACAACCTTAGAGCTCAGAGTAGGCCGACTTTGATACTGTAGGTTTTGATAGGTTTATACTTTATCACCAGGCCCACATGACATCTGTGGCCACACAGAATTAAAATGCCTGTCAATCATAAAATACCATGCACATAACCCTTGTGTGTTTGTTTATTAATATTTTTTTGCCTTTTTGATGAAAATTGCTGCTACCAATGAGAGTGCAGTGCTTTCATCGCCAAAATAAAGGTCAGCGCATCCAATCTAGGCCCAGTTCAATCAGTTATTAATATGAAAACTCTGAATGAGATTTCTTTTAAAACCCCTTTGTTCTGCTGAAAACCAATATTACAATATTTACATTACCGTTAAGCAACTATATGGGTTTTATCAGACTATGTGTGAAGACATTTATCAGACACTTGTGTAGAAATTCCATAACACTTCTATTTCAAGGCATGGATTCAGTATGTATAGTTATGGTTTGAGGTTATATGTGAGAAATGGGCATTATATTGACAGTAGTTTCTGAACCGCTGTGAAAATTAAGTTTTTTGCATTTGCAGTGCTTCAAAGCTATGTTTTGTAAAACTGTATGTGGAGATATTATTTTCAGGAAATTAAAGTAAAATTTATTGTTGAAGTATATAAATTCCAGTATTATCAATAAATGTGTAGATTAATATTTATATGAAAATACATTTTTTACACTTTAAATGCACTTTTAAATAGAAATGACTGAACATTTTAATAGACCTTGTAATCCTTGTTAGTACGTTCAGAGATAGACTTTAACATGCTTATAAAAATAACAAAAGTAATTATGAAATTATTTAAAGTGGGTCAAACAGCATTCAACTAATTGCATTTAATAAAGTGCAATTAAGCTATAATATATTTTTGTGTAATTTAATATACAATGTAATAAATTTCATTTAGTTTACACTTAAGTGTATTCATTTGATGTAATTTATGCTCTTTATAAAACAATGCTAAAGTGTACATCTTTTTCAAAGGATTTTCCCATTATCTTTCAAAGATCAGACAAAAAAATACTTGATTAAGAATTTTTACCTTAGGGTATTTTTAAAGTAATAGGTCTCTGGAAAGGATTTAGACAGGGTTCCTCAATCTTACCCACTCACTCCATAAGCACAAAATGCCATTTTCACCTCTTAAAATTCATCTTTGGTTGGTTGAGGTTGTTTGCCCTCCCTTTTAATGCGTGTGTATGTTTAAACTCTTGCATGATTCAGTACACTGGGACCAGATGCTGCATAAAAGACACTTTGCTTCATGTAGAGAGGATTCTTTGACCTGTCAGTTTCCTCCATCCCTCCCTGAAACCTATCGCTGTGTTTCAAAAGCCCTGCGCAGGCAGAATATAACTGTTCAAATAACTAGAAGTGAATACAAAACAAGACAGTCATGAGGGAAATACAGAAAACTGCGGCAGAGCAAGAGCCAAGGCCTCAATTTTTCACTACCTTCCTTCATGCACACACACACAGAATTTGAGAACAGATATACGCTCAGTTCCAAAACCTAGTCAGCTGCTTCCGTAGGCAGCATTTTAAAGCATAGTTGGTGGGCTCTGATTTTTTGATGCCTTATTTCATCGAAATTCTAAGGTGAAACCACATTTATTCTTTACAGGGAAGGAAATCCCAGCAACAGACTGCAAAAATAAATCAACGAATGTGAGAGAAATCTTTTTACAGTTAATAAAATTAGCTTTGTGTTTTATTAAAAGATTTTGTCATTTTCATTTAATTGGAAAAAATTTTTTTTGGTGAATATTCCAAATCATTACAAGGGTCTATATCAGTCAGCAGATATCGAGACAGCTCACAAGGTTTTGGATCGGAGCTTAAGTGTTAGACCCATGGATGTAAGTGTTCAATAGCTGGAAAATGTGTGATATACATGATATGCCATGTGTTTATGTGGGCTTTATGCATGAAAAGACCTCCTTTATACATTTTCTAAATACACAAGAGGTCTGCTTGCCCTCATTGGGGGATTTGTAAGTAGGAAGCAATCAGTAAGGCTCATATAAGAGGTGTTTATAGACACAACAATGGCAGAGCCCATGTGCTGCATGCCAAGTGCATGAAATGAATCCTGCACTGATTTAGGCGAGCAAATCCCGCTTCATACACCCACAGACACGTTCACAGTCAGAGCATCTAATGAGTATCCTGTACAGAGCAGACGTGCATATACAGAGACAACACCATGCACATACGTATACAATAGGGGACAATTTCTGAATCACACATATAAATCCCTGGATACAAAGAAGAGTTTGAGAAAGAGGGTGGGATCCAAAGACCACACTGAAAATCTGAGATGGATTAAAATGATATTATATTATGCATTTAAACTTTTAACATAAACAAAACTTTAAGATCATGAAATCATAGAATTAACTACATATGATTTTGGGTTATGATTAATTTCTAAGTTACTAATCAGATTTAAGAATCTTTTTGTATTTGATCACATTCATTTTTATTTTAGTTTTTTTTTAAGTGAGAACATTCCAAACAACATTGCAACAAATCATGCTAGATAGTTCAGATCATCAGGTTTTAGAAAGACTCTCAATATTTATTTTACTTGTATTATTTTACAGCAAATATATTAGTACTACTATGAAGACTTCAACAAATTATGGTATCAGTTATTGTCAGGTATCAAAAATGTTGGTATCCGTTTTGTTTTTGGTAAAGTTTCATACAGACAGACTTTACCGGAATAAAATATATAATTAAAGATATAATAAAGTATATTTGAATGTGTTAAATGGAAATTATTGCTAGTATACCTCAGGTGCACTTTAAATATCTAGACAGATATTATTCAAAGATTATGTAATCCTCATCAATAGTGACATTAAAACACATTTTATGCATAATATTAAGAACCATGAGTTGTGCACACGTAGTACTCTAAATAAATAGTTTTTAAATCAGTAAGTCTCAAATGATATGATGGGTAACATATTTAACCTATACTTAGCTATACTATACTCAGAGGTGGTCTCCGAATGTTGTCCTCTACATGCTGGATGAAACCCTATGACTTATGTATAACCTCGGCCATTTTTCCTAATAGGCTCAGTCCGGCCGCAATTAGCCCTCTTACCTCACAAAGCCAGTCTCTCAAGCTCTATTAACATAAACTGCTCTTTCAAACCTGGCCAGCGAGAGAGGCCTTTAACACGCATACAGGATCAGCTCAGCGGGTTCTCTTGAAATAGCTCAGTTTTGGCATGTGAAGGCGGTCCTGGATAAGCACACGGGGGACAGAGGATGTGTTGCCTACATGGGCTTCACTTCTGCTCCTGCTTCAATAGTACATCATAAATAAAATATGACATGGTCTTTCAGTCGTGGCTAGTATCATGGGCACACACATACACACGCTTTCAGACAAGGGAATAGTCCTGCTATATAAAAAAGGGAAGATTATGGATGTGAGGTCATGATGACCTTATGTTTTTTTCCTCAGGCTCTAAACCTGAGGGATAGATTACGACTTTAAAGTTAACTCGACCTTTTGGTCGAGTATCATTGGCACTTTATGTCACTAATGTCTTTATGTAGACATTTTGTACATTTAGATATGCTTATGAATCAAGAACTAGGCATTTATAGCTGTAATTATAAACTGCTTACTTATGACTTATTAATGTTGGAACAATGCTTTATAAAGGATGAACTGACTATGTACTAATGCTTAACTAAGGATTCATAGCGTGTAGTTATTATAAAGTGTTACCGATTTCGTGATCATTTATTTGTTCACAACAGAAATGCATTTATCATTGCATAAAAAAAACAAAAAATTGTAGTGTTGAGTTATTTTTGTAGCAGTATCCAACAATACATTGTATTGATCAAAATGATCTTATGACCAATGCAATGCAATTTTTTTTTATATCAGTACAGTAGGATTTTAAATCATAAAAATCATATTCCATGGAGAAATTTTTACAATTTTCTACCATTTATATATCAAAGTAAAATTTTTGGTTAGTAATATGCAATGCTAAGAACTTAATTCGGATGGTTTTAAAGCTGATTTTCTCAATATTTCGATTTTTTGCACCCTCAGATTCCAGATTTTCAAACAGTTGTATCTATCCTAATCCTAATGTATCGGTTCTATCCTAATCCTACATCATTTGCAAATTTATTTATTCAATTAAAAAAAACTACCCTTATGACTGATTTTGTGATCCAAGGTCACAAATTACCTGACCTTAGAATGTCATGTAAATAAAAGTATGATAAATGTGAAAAAATTCAGGGTTAAAATCACTTTAAACAGGCACTTTGCACAATCTGTTTTATTTCTGAATTTAGTCTTACTTTTCTGTGATGTAAAAAAAAAACCGTTTTAGTCAGAAATATCAGTCCTGTTTTATATCACTTTACAGATTTCAGATAGCTTCAGAATCCCATTTCATGTTGACTGTAAAATGCTCATATTTTATAAATCGAGCCAACTGACCACAGCAGCACACATCCTTGAATGAATCCATAAAGCATTTGCTGCCATATACCAAGCTGGTTATTCATAATACAGTACACACAACTGTAAATTGCTTCGAAAAATCTCATGGTAAGGGCAGTCTGTCACCTCAGCAGTCTCTTATATCAAATAGCCTGCATCTTTGGTATCTTTTCGGTATGTGATAACAGGCTGAGGTTTACCCTGCTCCGACTGTGTGTGAAGTGTTTAATGGCTTGCAAAAGCTCCTGCGCTGTTATTTAGAGCTAAAGCTGTCTATATCCATCTGAGCTGGCGGTTTCACCCATCACGTGAGGCTGCTCGGCTTGCGCTGTCTGTCACTGTAAATATTGCTTGCCATGAAAATGATACTCCCATTTGCATTCGCTCGCACACTGCTGTCACTTTAAAATGATAGGGCAGCATTGACCCGTCTCTTGTGTTGGAGCAGTGTGTTATACTTAAAAAGCATCATTATAAACATGTTATTACCACATTATTATCTTGTAAATGCAAATGTAGCACTGTTTGGTTAAAAAACAAAAAATAATTGAAAGAATACCATGTTTTGGGTTCATATGTATCATGGAAATGCTATGGCATTTTATGAATCAAAGTCCATGATATTATCATCTGATATGTCATCATAGTACCCCTGCAGATTTATTTATTTTTATTTTTTTGCAAGGGATGTGAGACTCCATAAACTCAGAGGTAAATCTTCATGTTATTACTGTAGTCTTTTCTGTGCTTAGTTATTATTTGCCCAAAATAAAGCTGGATTTGAATCAGCTTCCTCCTGCTGAGAGTCCCTGTGTGTCCATGACCATCTGTTTAGGTTTTTTGCTTAGAGGGGAGGAAATGACAGTGGTAGGCAACACCAGCACAATAGAATGAATCAAAACATGAATTATGTGAATTAAACAAATTCAATGGCTTGATGCTGTTGACCTTTAAAGTTTACCTTGCATAAAAATGAGATGTCAGGCAAAGAATTGCGTCGGTCGGCAGCAGGATGAAAAGCCTTTGCAAAGGACTGTAATGAATTTTATTTCTTAGTGCAAGTACCCAAGACTTCCATTTTAAACAAGGCAGGCAGGCCAGTAATGCACTTTGAATGAAAATTATGATTATGCAGTTTCAGCTAAGGCTATCAGAGTAATTCTGAGCTAATAACTCATTTGCTCAGTGGGGAGATATTAAGAGAACCTAATTCAGATGTTATTTGCAAGTCCAACATTTACGACTTCTCTCATGCAAAAAAAAAATAAAAGAAAGAATAAAGGGGAAAAGTGTGTGCGTTTCAATGATAGAAAAGTACTACAGCACCATGAGTAATGCAGTAATGTGACACGTATTAAATCCTGTAGTGCCATTCATCTATGTTTATTGTTAATGAAAAATAAAACTCTCTTTCTCTCTTTCTCTCTCTCTCTCTCTCTCTCTCTCTCTATATATATATATATATGTTAAGTTTCACCAGTTCATATCAGCGCATCAGTTAATATGTTAATATGTTGAATAAATAAAATAAAAAAAGTATGCATCACATACAAGATGTCATTTAAATAGCAATGCATCTTTTGAATTGGTAAAAAATGATTGTTTATATTTAATTACTTTTAGACACATATTTTAGACACAATATTTTATTATTTAGAAAGAGATTGACCATTTGTTATCAATATTTTCAGTATACTGTAGATTGATTTTCAACTGTTTTTTCAAGCATGTTCTCCTACACTTAGTAGCTCCAGGCATGTCCTGAGAGTTACATCAACATGACTTTTTGTCTGAGCAAACTATTTGTACCATATTGCATTGCGTAGCATCATATTTATTCTATTGCATTGCATGGTGTTGTGAGCTTCATATGTATCTTTAATGTATTGTATTGTTGGCTGTGCATTAAGATGTTTATCACATGGGTCTCAGTTACGAAGATTACATCCGATTACATAAAAGCATTGTCTGAACATTTTGAGTTTTTTTTTTTTTTTTTTTTTCAGATTTCAGATGTTTAAATAGTTGCATCTCAGGCAAATACGTTCCTAACCTAACAAACCATACATCAATTGAATGCTTATATATTCAGCCTTTAGATGATGTAGAAATTTCCAAAAATGTACCTTTATGACTGGTTTTGTGGTCCAAAGTCACATAAAAAATGGAATCTGATGTAATATGTAATCTGCCTAACACTGACTATATATACTCACATGATCCTCAACTCTCATTGAAAATAAATGACTTCTACTGCTTTGTCGCAGCCAACCACTCTCCGTGTGAACCCTTACATGCAAATCTAGGTTTTTGTCCAAACCAGTAGTAACAAGGACAACCTCAATGAGATGTTTTGGCACTACTATTTCTTTTTCATCACACCGATTCTCCTCAGCACTCCACATAGTTATTGCATCCATCCATTTTATATGAAGGAGTGGAGATGCTGGATCTCATCTCAGTGTCTCCGACCATAAGCAGCAAAACTACTCGCATTTCACACAAGGATGGTTAGCCAACTATGATACCCCATCTATGGCTCTAAATTGTTGCGTTATTATCAGTATCAGTAGTATTAACAGACATTTGGCAGACAGAAATTGAATAACGAGTCCCTGAACAACATAATATCCAAAGTCGCAGCTGCTTTAAGTAATGTGCATCTCATTATCAAGGACTGAGCCAGATTTGCCAGTTTTTGCTACAAGATGTTTCCACAGCACATGCAGATTCTTGAACATGTTTGGAGGGACACATGGCTACAATCAGCTGTCCTTCTTGTAACTCTGTCTTAGGCGCCTTACATTACAGACATTGAACTTAGGCCACATCTGCAGTCGTCATGCCTCCCTGCAGCATCAGGAACCCTGGTCATCTTTCTTTTTCATTTACTCTGGACAACAATGATGCACCTGGTTTGGACTTTAAAGTAGTTTAGCCTGGCAATGCAAAAAGATAAGAAAATAAGTTTTTCCAAATGAAGAGTCAAGCCTTTTTATGTGGAATACATTTCTTTCAACCTTGCCAACAGGGGGCTAAAAGGGCACTTTAGACATAAAAAAAACGATGAGATGTTTATTGAAAAGCGGTTCAAATAAGACATTGGCTTTCTCATTCATACATGCATGCTTTTGTTTCTTTGCTTTTAAACATGCATTTAAAAGCAGAGGGACTCGGTGGAAAGTTTCTCCTCAAATGTGCTGTTTTGATTAAAACATGAGGGAGAGAGAGAGCGCTGCTTCTTTGCTTTATTCCAGTTGGAAATAATTTACAGTTAGGTGTGCAACATCCCCACAGCAATTCTTTCCAAAATAATGAACTGATTTCTCTTGGAAAGCAATTGTGCTCTTTAATTGGCTTCAGCTTTTGTGATGTAATTGAAAGCAAACATTTATTTGCATGTGTCTTCTAACAGGGAAACTTTTAAATTGGTAAGCTCAGGACAGAGTATTTTAAGTTAATCCATTACCGTGGAGTACTATAACTGCTATAGCCCAAGAGGATTTATTCAAAGTGAATGAGAATCTCAATCCCGTTTAAGTTTGTCACAAATGACTATTTTAACAACAGGTACATTGTATTCTTTTTTATATTTTATAGTATGTATTCTTCTGTGCTTTCTGATTAAGATGTTCTGGTAAGTATTTATTCCAGATAAGATATTTAAATACTTTACAGCAATTGCAATTTTTCAGTATGATGATAATATTTTCCTCTTATGAAAACACTAAATCTGTTCTTGCCATTTATGTTTCATATATTTACATGACAGATAATTCTGTACAAATTAATGTAATCATAAGTCAAAAAGGTGACTACAGTAAGATTATAAAGTGTAATCAAATACAGCCAAATTACAATGTCGGTTTAAACAAATGAAATGTTAAAGTCATGTTAGATTAAGAAAATTGGTAACTTGAATAAAGCTTATAACTTGAAAAATGCACTTTTAAAATAAAAAAAATAAAAAAAAAGTTAAATATGCACAGCATTCCTGCACTGATTTTGTGAATCAACCCTATTTGCTCCTTTCCCAGCATGCACTGAAACATGAATAATGAATATGGTTGCATTATTAGTCTGTTTGCCAGTTTTATCTACATTGTTATTGTTTTTGATGGGGTCACATGTAGTAACTTAAGTTGTCTTGTGATGTCAGAATGAATTTGTTCCTTTTCTTAAATAATCATTGTTATGATTCATGTACCAAGCATTGGCATCTGTATGTGGCAGTTTAAGGAAATTTGTCAGTATTTTTGTAAGAAAGTTTTTATGTGATGTGAACATTCTTGTCATGCAAACCTTTTCAGACTATTTTGTTTACTGGCAGTGACTGCATTTCAGTCATTTATTCTACAACATTGTTCTATTATAGAAAAATCATGCGATGTTATTATCATAAATACACATTTTGAAGAAACTGCACTGGGAAAATCTGATGGGACGCATTTCTGAGAAGTGAACACGCTTCTAAATTCAGGTGTTTGAATGAGTTCTAAAACCAGTAGAGCAGAATTTATATTGCACTGACATTTTTTGAGAGAGAGTGAAGCTCATTGTTTTTGACGTTAATATAGTTGCTGTTTTTACACTGTATTAAGCACTTTAGCCCTGACTCCAGGGCTTTCCTGAACATTCAGGTCTTTGGAACAATGAACTTCTACTAACCTCTTGACTCATCCGGCTCTCTCTCATTTCTTCCATGTCCAGGACACTGAGATTATCAACACGGCAGTTCTTACTGGCCGAACCGTGGCCATCCCTGTCAAGGTGGTTTCCATAGAGCAGAACGGAGCAGTCACCGATGTGTCATCCTTTGTGCAGTGCAAGTCATTCAATGAGGACATTGTCAAGGTACGTCACGCCCACGCTGAAAGGTTTAGTGATCTAGGACTTCCTCTACTATTCTCATAATCAATCGTGGTCAACTTAAGAGACCATAAAATGACCATCAAAACCTCATTTAAGCGGAGTTTATATATTCTCCTGTGGCCACTGTTTCCGTGATCCCCTCGAGGGATCGATGCCTTTTCAGTCGCAGACAGTACATCAGAAGGGTTCAGTGCTCTTCACAGCAGCATTTCCTCCTGAATTGCAGCAGAGGCCACACACTTGACTTGTGTTTAATACCTCTTAAATGAGAAGTCTCCTAGAATGCAGTGCACCAAAGCCCTTTTTATAAACTAAAATGACGCATCTTGAGGATTAGTTGCCAGCAGAGCTGAAGAGATGGAAGAGATCTTCAGTTTGAAGAGATGGAAAAGGAAAACTTTACCTCAAAGTCATTCTGAATGTGTATTTTTCTTTTA
This sequence comes from Enteromius viviparus, assembly GCA_032353835.1. NCBI lineage: Eukaryota > Metazoa > Chordata > Actinopteri > Cypriniformes > Cyprinidae > Enteromius > Enteromius viviparus. The sequence continues at coordinate 17,252,748 of JAUCNO010000795.1, read as the reverse complement.
CTGTCTTAAAAATACGTATAGTTTTCCATACTGTGAGAATTATCATAACAATAAATAAATAGCCTAAAAAAGAGCACCATTAAAAAGCATAAAGCACCATAGGGGTCAGTTTCACTAACAGCTTTCACCAGCTCAAACCGCCTTTACTGTCAGGTTTTACTTTAACAGCAGTGAAAAATTAGCGCTGAAAAGGCGTAGACGGTTATTTTTGCACCTGACCTTATTGAATATGCATGTTGAGGAGTTTTCCTTTTTAAGATGCAAAAGTTACGGGAGGAGAGTATTCAAATGAATAACGCAACAATATTTATTCACTTTTGCGCCATTATTTAACGCTCCCAAAAAAAGCATGTCTTAAACAAAATTGCGCTGCACAGGCTCATCCAGGTACTACGAATCAGCTTGACCGTTATTATAATTATATCACTCAGGTGTCGCTGACAGTTTGGTGCCATCCTGTGGCTTAAAAATGCTTAACCAAGCGTTACAATTTATAATAAATTTAACATTGATTTATATGTGGATAGAAGATGACTCAACTGACTCCCCGGTTAAAACAATTGTTTATTATTATATTATATTTTTTTATAATTATATTATAATTATTAATAATTTTTTTTAAATATAATTATAATTATTTGCATTTGTGGCAACAACCGTGTAAAAAGCGGGATAATGTACATTCAGCAGATTGTTATCACAGAATTCCCCCTTTGTTTCCTGTTGTGCTGTCAATAAGCCTTTCTGGTTTTTCTATGCAATAACAACCTGATGGCTGTACATTATTCCTTAAATATTGTTTGCCAACTCATGCTATTTTTAGTTTGCATCATGAAATAAAAGACAACTTAAAATTCCAGTCAATCAAAATTTAACAAGCCATCCTTTTAGATGGTTCTTTAGAACTTACTGTGACTTCTTTATTACTTTATTTGCAATGATGGTAATTTGTATATTGTGTTGGTCAATACATGATATGTTGCGTTTGTGATATTTCCCTCCCATCGGCACTAGCTAGGCATCAAAATACAAATTAAACTAATTACCGCGTTATATTCATTCCCTACAGTAAGCTGCTAACTTAAAAACTAGTTATTTTGCGTGAATTATTCTTGTGAGAACTTCCAAGTGGGCTGTAGAACAACCTGAAATTATTTAAATGAATATATTATTATTATTATTAATAAAATGTATATTAATGTTATTATTAATAATCAGTGTTAAGGAAAGTTATTTCCAAAAGTAATGCATTATAACATTGCGCTTCTCCATAAAAATGTCACCAAAAAGTTATGTGTTTCGCTACTCTTTGTCACCTGAGGTGGGCTTGCTTATTTGTTTTTAATAACCAAAAACCCAAAAGCTATATTTTTAACAAATGTAAAGACCCTTTCACACCAAAATTGAAATTAATAATCTTCGGTCTGAAGTAAGTCCCTCTGCACCTCTCTCCCAATTTCTCTTAGACAGGAGAGGTGTCTAAAAATATCTTCTTGTTAAAATATCTACTGTAAGTATCTTGGACAATTTTGTTAGACAATGAATACAATGGCTAGGCTTGTGTATTTTACTCAATGAATTTCCCTGTATTTACTCAAGGGGGCAGTTGGTTGTGCCTGAGGACTTGTAAATACAGGCTTGAAAATATTGCAGTGTCCTTTGCTGAAGGAAACAATAATTTCAACAATCTTTACCATCTGTTCTACGGCACGACAGAGTCTAAAAGTAGAAAACCAATTCGACTATAAACCGAATCCAAAATGTAGCGAAATAATAATATGCCTCGGAGTGTCATCTGTCTGGCAAGATTGAGATCCATAAGTCAACCAAGATGGGCCGTGAGGGCATTTGTTGTTTATCTGTTTTTAGATTCAGAATAGCAGTGTGTGCTGCAGTGCCTGGGCAGAGCATTAGCTCTGGTGTTATTGAGTGGGTTTGCTTGGCCGCCCGGACCATTGAACTTTGGAGGCTAATTCAAGATGAGCCCTTCAAGCTGAGACAACATGAGTCCTGACAGTTCAATAAAACGCTCTGTGCAGTGGTGAAAATAGCGTCATACAGAAGGCAAAGGTTATAGGGCCTGGTAACATCTTTTTTGCTTATCTTATTCAAAAGATAGTCACAAGTATCTATTGTTAACAGGGCTTATTCGCCTAGAGCCAAAGCTTTTACTTCTGGATGGGGACGCCAGAACAGATGGGTGCCTGCATTGCTCTGAGAATGACATTATATGTTGCACGCATGGAAATGAATTTTAATATCATGTTTGCCTCAGGTTCTGTGTACAGGCTGGTCATAAAACACTCTCGTATGACCAGCGAGGTGTATCTTTCGGCATTTTGCATACATTTGGATGGTATAGTTATATATGTGTGTAATGAGCATCTACATTGTTTTGTATATTATGTGTGAGTGTTGAATGATGAGACCCTGTGGGGCTTTGTGTTTGGGAGCAGGAAACTGGAAACAGTCTGTCCCAGCTGATCTCTACTCTCAAGCCTCTGATAGTTACACTGGCCACCTGAGAACATACGTTCTCATTCCATTTCAGTGCTTAGTGAGAATCCTCACTGCTTACATTTCTTATACACCAAACACATTTAGACATGAATAGCCATGTAGAGAACACTGAAGCCATAATTAGATGAGTCACAAACCTTGACGGTACAATGCAGTCAATGTCTGAATAATATGTATAATGTATAATAATCGCAAACGTCATTTTATTAGCTTCTGCCTTTGAAGATGACATGAGAAGTTTTAAATTAAAATGTTAAAATAATTTCTACTATCAAAGGTTTATTGTATAGCATAAATAATATGAAATGGATTGTTCTGGTCCTTGATACTGATAGGTCAATACAAAATTCCAAGAGTGCTATAAATTACACTGCTTTGATACAAATCACATTTCTCATATCACTGTCATATGAAGTATATGAAGCAGAAGGATGGATTTTTTTATTTTATTATTATAAATATACATAACATACATAACATATACATAAATATACATTACAAATTAACATTTTACTTTGGGTCGCACTAGTTAATAATTCTCTAATAAGTAACTAATTCTCGTCAATGAAATAATTTTGTAATAAATAATTTCATTAAATACATTTTAAAAACCTTTAAACAGATATTATACAAATTTCTATACAATATTATATTAATATATATTGAATATTAAACATGTTTATGATTTTGTCTAGATAAAGTAGATCAATAATTTTATTTTAAATGTTAAAAAAAATTATTTAGATATTGCAGTGTTTTCAAGATTTGTGAGCTCTGAAAGAAAATGTAAAAAAAAACTATAAATTAAAAATATGTGTTTTTTTTTGTTGTTGTTTGTTTTTTTGTTTTTTGCAAAGTTGACAAAAAACTATATACATGAAAAGCAAAGTGCATATATATATCAGTCAGTTCCAATAAATCTGAAATACTGACTGATGAGTGATATTGTACCAATATATTGTGCATTTGTAATTTGATTTAATTATTTAAAGAGAGATGTTATTCAGTATTAAAAAGAATTTGATTTTATTATTTTAAGTGTGAGAACATTCTATTTGTTAGAAGCTAGTTGTCATATTGCATTAAATCATCGGTTTCCATTTCTAGCAATTGGCAGTATGTTTGTCTTTAACCATGTATAGTCAGCCTTCGCATGATACCATCAACACAGATAAAAGTGCATCTGCTTAACTGTGTGACGGCAGTCTGGATGGTGCAGGCTTACAAGGGGTGCTTCTTGGATCAAACACAGCTGGCGGGTGTGTTGAGCTGGAGGCATCTCAATGGGCGGCACTATCCTGACCTCGCCCTTGCCACTCCTCTGGAACCACGCAAGGTGCCAGTGCAGATTAGTGACTCCGTGGAACTCTGACTGCCGGCTGGCACGTTAAAAAGTACTTTTAGCTGGCCCCTGCTGACTAGTGATGCCCACAGTCCTTAACTGCTTTTGACTTAAGATTATCCATCCCAAGTTTATTAGAAGCCCCAGGAGCATCTGGGTCAAGACTGAGCTTACATCAACAGAAGTGGCATAGCAGGAACACATTTATGAGACTGTAGAGTGCACGGGAAACCAGACAGGACATGCTCAATGTTCAAAAATGCTGCAGACTGCTGCTGTTTTTGTTGTGTGCCACCTGCACCTATTGATAGTAACAATTGTTACTGTTTTATTTGGGGTCATTAGTATTGCTATAATTTCTCACACTCATGTTGTTCATTTTTATTCTTACTTATGTGGAACATTGTGTTATATAGATCTTTTGAGATCTCATGTCCTCTATATGCCATTGCAAAAATAACGACTGTTTTAAATAGGTTTCCCAAACATTCCCCTGCCTTCCAGTGGTCAAACAAACACATATTAATACCTGAACTTTTACCATTGTTTTTGCCAATATTGCAAAGTCTGGCAGGTCAGGATCCGAACAGTGCAATATATTTATTACCGCCACAAAGTGATTTATGACAGCTCTCAGTATAGTTTTTTACAGCAATTTACTGATAGGTAGGATTGATATTGGTGGATTAGATCTGCTACACTGTTACTGCTGAAGGTAATGTAGGGAGAACCTCATGGCAGATCTAGACAGGTGGTGCTGGGGAGGTTGAGGGCAAAAAAAAAAATGTCATTGCAGGCAATACTGAGTTTGACCAAGTTGAGTTGTTTAGATAGGTACAGTAGTAGTGTAGATTGATTGAGAGTTGCACGGCTGACCTATTTTGCAGTACTGCTCTGTTGCTACTGTACATATTAAGTAGTAAAAGAAGAAAGTGTTTTAGCATAAAAAAAAAGAGAAAATACTGTCTAGTATCTTTTATACTATAGAAAACGAGGTTACTGGATATTCTGAACACCTAGATTTAGGACAAGCAAGGAAATTTTTCATTTGAACATGAAAAGCGCTCTCTGTACCTCCCCCTCGCTGCTGTTATCCTCTCTGCACTTTCACCATATGTCAGGTTTTTTGCTGTAGCATGATTCATAGGGTTTTCCTTTTTTTCTCACTGAATAGCAGTACCTTTAAAAAAGAAATGAAGTTGGCAAGCAGAGTTTTCCCGCAGATTCTCTTAAAGGCTACTGGGGAGAGAGAGCCATCTCCTCTGATCAATTCTCCATATTGATAAGAGGGGTAGCTGTCTAGCAAGCCTACATATTTTATTACACAGATATCCCCCACTATGATGAATCTCCAGTCTTGGATAGACTGCAGCCACCGACCTCCATTTGAGGGAGATTACGTTCTCTGATTACAGTGTCAGCTGCCTTAGACCCCTAGATAAATCATAGATGGTACCCCAAAGCAAAGCTTCAGCTATCTATTACAGTAAATAATTTATTATTAAAGACTGCTGAGTGCACATATGAAATCTGTTGGCAGACCGGAAGGAGTAGCAGAGAAAAAATTGGGTGCTGTAATGAAATTTCCAGAACTTGAAGATTTAAAAACGTGTGTGCTGTGTTCGTTAGAGTGTCTGTTTGTGTACTTAAAAAAGAAGACGGAATGCAGTGAATAACAAACGCTTCTTTGGGAAAAAAATAAAATAAAAACATTGCCTCAGGAAAAAAGCTGTCAGACCTAGTTCCTATGGGTTGTTATTTTAGGTAACAAGAATATAAAGACCTCTTTTGCTATTAAAAATACTTTTGAATGCTAGTTTTACTTAATGCTTTTTAGATTAGATCAGAATAACACTTTAACCCTTTCTAGCGATAATTGGTTTGAAAGAGAAATAATAATAAAATACGCCTGCTAATTTAATGTTCATTTAATATAATTATTATATTAAAATTACTTGAAAATATATTGTAATTAAACAATTTACTCATGCAGTGCTTTAAGATATCTGCCATTGCAAAACACACTTGATTGTGGAGTGAGTAAGGTCTCGAAACACATTTATAGCACAGTATCTTAAAAGTGTGTAGCTCATGGTGTGAGATGCTGGAGAAAAAAAAGGTCCAAAGCCCTTTCAGTCTACATCAGGGTCCATATTTTGGTGATGCAATGCTGCATAGACTATTAGGTAGTAGTCTGCTTTGGAGCCAACATCAATTTGGGTGGCTTTTCTTGGCAAATATTGATGTGAATAATTTTGATTTACTCAAATAAAAGTTTTAATTTGCAGCCCCACTTCAAACTGACATCCACTTGCAGTTGCCCGTGAAGAGCTTTTATATTGCGCAGCCTCTCCAGAGAAGGCAGTGAAAGTAATCAAATCTCTCTTTGCTCTCCTCAACAGGTGTCCATGAACTGTGACTATGTGTTTGTGAATGGAAAAGAGACGCGTGGCTCCATGAATGCTCGGGTGATTTTCAGCTATGAGCACCTGAGTGCCCCTCTCGAGCTCACCGTCTGGGTGCCCAAACTCCCCCTTAAAGTAGAGCTCTCAGACAACAGACTGAGCTTCATCAAGGGCTGGAGGGTGCCCATCTTACCCGACCGCAGGTAAGATGCTTCACTGATCTAAGAGTATCAAAATACTTGCACCCTGACTGCTTTTTATACATATTGATTTCCCTGGTTGCATGTTTTCTTTTATTTTGTTGCTTGTTTATTTCAATCCCCGTAATACTTGTAGGTTTTACGAGGGTGATAAACGGTGTTATAATTTAATTAGTGGAGCTGTTAAAAACGTTAAAGTTGGGTCACTAAGGGCTTTGTTAGTTACAATACGGCTATAGAGCCGATGCCACATGAGACCCGAATGTCATTCTTCATATAGCCCATTTACCGTGATTTTGACAAATTGAAGCAGCGGTGTTGTCATGCAGTTCACGGCAGAATATAAGCACTGGCATTTTTCATAAGGAATTTCTCCAGAATTAATCATGATGGAAAATATTCTGGTAACTCACTAGTATCATTATTGCTCCCTTACAGAGGTCTTTCTTTTTTGATGTAAATCTCTAATTAAATTCATTCAAATGGGCCATTAAAATGGAAATATGATCTGATTCGGTTATGCTAATCCAATTTGGGAGCAAATCGTCAATCTACATCTAGCCTTTGTGTAGGGCTGGCGGCGTGACGCATGTACCATGCAATGGAAGACATTATTTTCTTTGGCATATTGGTTCCTAAGCAACATTGGAACATTTAAAAATATCCGAGCAGATTAAAATTGCATATTTAAAAAGTCATGTATTCTCATCCACCATATTGGATGCATCTTACTCGCTAGGTTAAGTATAGATAGTGCAGCAAGGTTCACTGTTATCACACCGATTTACGCAGAGCCTCTCGGTGCTGTGGTATTTCAGCGTATTTCCCTGTTTTATATGGACAACACACACAATACAAGTATGTTGTTACATTTGCATTTGACCTCAATCTGAGTGCCTTTGATTTAGCTTCCTCTCAGGACTCAAGATCTCCAAGGCTTTGTTCACACATACAATCTCTGTGTCATCAGATCAAAATCTGATTTGTTTTCCGGTTCCAATCTTTATCCCAGTGTCTGCACTGGCATTCTGCAAGTGGAGAAATCCGATCTGGTAAATTCATCTGGTTACTGTAGTAATGACTTAAGAGTCAGCACAGCACCAAAAGACAAAGACAATAGCTGTCACTGCTAAAGAAAAGAGAAGACGACAAAACAGAACATTTGGTCTCTGCTCATATTCATCCTGATATCACAGTGCTGAGCTATGGCGCATTAGACTTAACAGGGTACCAACTAATCCTGATTAATCTTTTGATTTCTTTCAGTTCCTTTTTAAATAGAAAAACTTTCAAAAGAAAAATGTTCACAAAATAATGTGTGTAATCCCTGCAGGCTTTTACATTTGTGTGGAGGACGCTAATAGCAAACTGCAAAATGTAATACCAAACATGCGGAATCATTTGTTTTTAAGATACCATAATAAAAATAAAGTAAGTATAAAACGAATAGGTTACTTCCGTAACCCAGGTTCCCTGAGACACGAGACACGGGTAAGTACTGCGTCTGCTAAGACGCTATGGAGGAAAACTCCTTTTTCCTCCTGACTGAAGCCTTATTCAATCACGCTGTAAAACTGCACAGCCATAGGTTCGTGCTGTCTATAAAAACGAACCAATGGTATGACAGCGGTGCTGCGCGAACCTATGACTGCATCTTTCGTTGAAGCCTGTCTGAAGGGACGGGGCTGCGGATACATAAACGCCCACTTCGCCACAGGTTATTTTGACTGAAACGACGAACACTTCCAGTACGGCATGGAACGCCTATCCGTTCCCTGTCAACACTTTACTTGTACTGCGTCAATGTATGACAGCGAGCCCAGGCAGAAGCTGGGGCATACAGTCACATAAGCATGCAGAGAAACGATGCCCCACATAAGTATTTAGATCGTCCTTACACTTGGTAGGTGTGCCACACTGCCATCATTTCTAGGCAGTTGAGTGCAAGCTGCTGTCTGTGACTGACCACAAGCTTGTGGCGGGAGACCCTTCATGCAGCGTGCCCCAACCGGTTTTGGAGGCATCTGTCATGATCACTCTCCTCCTGCTGAACATTTGGATAGGGACTCCTCTTTGCAGCCACTGGGCATATCTCCATAGGCGAAGAGCTGCAATGCAGGCTTTGTCTGCCCAGAGCAGTACGCGCCCGTGACACCACACTCGCCAGGCTGCTGGCATCAGACCCAGCATTCTCTGAAAGGCTTTCAGGGGGCGAGGAATCACAACCTTGAAGGAGGCCATGCATTGTGCTGTGGCTGCGGCGTGCTCTGGCGAGATTGATGCTCTCATTCGTGTTGAGTCTATTACTGTGCCCAGGAACAACATTATCTGTTTGCTGGGCAGCAGCCTGCTTTTTTTGCGAAATTCAACCTGAGCCCCAGCTGGTCTAAATGGCTGAGGAGAGTACCCCTGTGTCTTTCTGCCTCAGCTCGCGATCTGGCCAGGACGATATTGTTTAGATAATTCAGAATGCAGAGGGGAAAGAGCTGCGTCCATACACTTTGTAAAAGTGCGTGGGGCCAGGGAGAGACCAAAAGGCAGGACTGTGTATTGATATGCTATCCCCTCGAAGGCGAATCTCAAGAATGGCCTGTGATGAGGGACTATTTGTGAAAGTATGCATCTTTCAGGTCCGGTGAAAACAGCCAGTCATTTGACTGAATTTGCAAGAGGGTAGCGACTTCTCTGTGGCTCCTGTTTTATCTGCTGTGGTTGTGTCCGCGCAGGCACCTGCTTGGGCTGCTGTGGTGGTGATCTGGGATGGCCGGCAGAAGCAGAAGGTGCAGAATGCTTGGGCAGAAAGTGTCGCATGGCCTGGTACGCCTTCTGTGCCTCTGTAAATCGCTCCGCAAAGCCCTTAACGGAGGGGCCTAACAAACTGCTCAGCCAATTAGTATGTTGAGGAAGGAGACTTTGTCAGCTTCCTTGATCTCCGTCTCCGCCTGGAATAACTGGAGCACAGCCATGGAATGTAGCGCAGAAGCCGGAAAGCTCCTCCACATCCGAAGCTGCAGAGGACATGCAGTCATCTCGCAGCTCATCTTCACCGAGTCCGAACGAGACAAGGTCACTCACAGCCACTGAGGGATGCTAGTCTTCATTAGTAAAGAGGACAAGTGAAGCTTTTCTCGTTGGAGAAGTCGAGGCACCCGTGAGCTCACCTATCTCAACGCACTGAGCCCCTCTGCCCCACTGTCTCTTGCGAGATGGGAGGGCTTGGGGGCTGGAATCACGTCCTGAAAAGGGACGGGTAGTGGGGCTGAGCAGCTCACAGAACGAGCACCAGTCAGAGGGGCCTCTGCATGAGATAAACGCGTGCAGGAGACACACTTATCGTGTCTGTCAGCAGCGTTCAGGACAGACCCACAGGCATAGCATCGACAACCAGGCATGTCGCTCAGGTAAGAAATTTGCTCTTTCTCTTGTAGAAATTGCAGCGGCAGGGGACTCTTCCAGCTGCTAGGCATTTTCTAGATGGTGTAGGCTTCTAATCAGGACCAGCAAGGTGGTTTGTCGCTGAAGGAGAAGGAATTTGAATCCTGTGGTGAAGTGGGTGATTAAATACTCATGGGATTATATACTGGTGGGAGCTGCAGCCATTCATGCAGCACCGCTGCCAACCCATTGGTTAATTTTTATTGACTAAACAAACCTATGGCCGTGCAGTTTCACTGCGTGATTGAAAAGGCTTCAGTCAGGAGGAAAAAATAGTTTTTCCCCATAGTGTCTTAGCAGACGCAGTACGAGTGAAGTATCTACAACCTATGTTGGTGTGTGTGGTTTATGGGAATTATCCATAGGCGTAATGATTTTTTATTCTGTGCAAACTGTATTTTCAGCTTGATCTCACAGCAATTCATAAAAATGTTACAAGGTGACTAATTTATACAAATTCGTATGACCTCAGTTATACAAATTCATACGATTTTTGCTAAATCGTAAGTACTTGTAAGTACAACTACAAGTTGACAATTTGTTTGAATTTTTTACGACCTACACCTAACTCCGCCCTTAAATTTACCGGTCACAGAGGTTTAAAGTGCCCTTATTATGCCATTTTAAAGGTTGCTAATATTGCTTTATGAGTCTCTTAAAAAAGATTTACATGTATGCAAAGTCAAAAAACACTTTCGTTTTCCTTTATAAATAGATTTAATTTCTAAATGATTTGTAAAACAGTTTGAAGAATCTCCTCATACAAATTAGTCACTCCGTAAAATTCACACAAATTGGTCGTGAGATAGCGTCGGTATTTTTATCCCCTTATCCTACACCTAAACCTACCTAACCTTCTTTATATTTTTTAAATGTTTTTAGGTTTTCAAAGAACCTTGAATCTTTGTGACATAATGATTTACAGTCACGTAATGAATTGCTGAATAAAAGTGCAAGTTTCTCTACAACAAAAGAAAAGTTAGTATTTATAAAATAAGCAAGGTCAAATGTAATGCCAACTTTAATGAGAGCTCTAAGAAATATCCAATATATTATGAGTTAAATAAAAAATTCTTGATTGTGTGGATAAAGGCAATTGAAGCCTTACTGGTGTATCTGTGGGGAAAGGAGAAAAGAAAGGAAACTGCGTGAGGCAACACAAGCATCAAAGGCATTTCTGTACTGTTTACACATTCATGCATGTTCTTTGTATAAAACCAATAATTTGTTTACTTATATATAGTTAATTTTGCATGTAAGCATGTAAGCAGAAAGGAGCAAAATTCAGACACAGCGGTTGGTCTCTGTTCTGTGTCTTGACATTACTTACATTCCATCCCTTTTTTTTCTTTATAGGATTTAACCATTTACACTGAAACATATTTTCATACATTAGATTATGATCAAACAAGTAACCAGATTCGAATACACAGCTGAATGCACTGCCTGTTTGAACAATTTCTTCATATTTCTTCATATTTCTTTCCTCCTCTGCCCTGTCCATTTCATTCCACTACATTGCCCAATGTTAAGACGTGTCAGTGGGCAGGTTTCTTGCATTGGCTTTCTACACATTGATCGATATAGCTCACTAAACTGGTGAAACAATGATGTGTCCGCAAAACTGGACACTGATCTTTATTGGATGAGTGGGTTTCCATGCATGAAATCTCCAGTTCTCCAAACATCCTAATGAGTTCAAGCAAAGATCCACATTTGAGGTGTGTTTCTCTGCTCTGAAACTCATATTTACCCGTATGAGGAGACAAGAGAGTGCAACTGTGCTCAAGAACACAGAGTGCTCCTATCTGCCAGGTTTAGCCCTCTTCAACTGATGCAAGAGCCTCTTGTTTTTCACCTCCATGGCAACAGGAGCTTATGTGTTACCCAAAGGAGAGCAAAATGCTGATCAACAATTGCTTTCTACCTTTACAAGTCTTCTCCTTTTACATTTGTGTGCCTGTCAATCTTTTATCGAAACTGAGTAGTAGCAGTGTGTCTTCTTACATGATAATGCAATGCTTTACATTCAGCTCAATTTACTCTAATTGATAGGGAGGACATGCTTTGTCAGTCAGAAGCAGACAGCTGTCTCTACAACTCAAGTTATCTGATTAATTAGTTGTGTGTGTAGAATGGGTGAAATGGCATTCAGCTTTGAAGATCCACCCAGTGCTTACTTACTTCACATGGTGTCATGCTGCTGAGGGAGCAAATGAGATAGATTGAATGTGATGGTATGTGTGAGGCATGCAAAAATCACTGAGGCAAAACCTCCTTGAAACAGGTCTCCAGATAATGCACTTTCTGATGCGGGAATTTCCAACAAACTTTGTGGGGGGGATTCACTAAAAATGGAATGTTGTTTGCATGCATTTGTTTATTTTTTTTTAAACAATAAGACATTTTCAGTCTTTGAAGCTGCTGAAGTACACTTTATAGCATCATCTTATCTGTGCAGCGTGTCTGAATATATATATTCTTATATATGTTCATATAAATATGTCTTGTGCATTATTTGGACACCATTGACTCTCAAAAATAAAGGTACAAAAACTTTTGAAAAGGTACCACCCCAGCTTTTTTTCTTCTTTATTTCTGAGATTGTTGGATAAATAACTTGCTATAGATCTGTAGCAAATCAACAAAAACAACAACACTTATAGAAATTCATAAAAACTTAACTTAAAGCCTTTTTTAAAATGCTTTATATTATTACATTACATTAATGTTTTCGTTTTGTTTTCATTTATGTTGGATTTGTAGGTTTTTTTACAAGGTGATTATGCTAATTCATGCAAATTTTTTGTATGATTTGTCTAAAACCCCAGTGACAGGTAGGTTTAGGGGTGGGGTTAGGTAAGTCATTTGTACACATTCATACCAATTGGCAACTCGTAAAATACGTACGTGAGGTCGTAAGAATTTGAGCGAAGTAGCCCCCTCATAAATAAGTATGAATTGCCATGGGATCGGGCTGCCCGGATCAGTAAATTGGGTTTGAGATGGATGATTTTATCGTCACCTGAAAGTCGTTCCAAAGAAAAATATATTTTTTCTAAACATCTTTTATTAAAACAATAAATTGCTTCACCTCAGAAAGAACGTTTCTTTTCAGCACTCTAATCATGGACAAAAATTATAATGAAGTATCCTACAGAACTTTTTTCTTTTTTTTACACAAATGTGCAAGTCACCTTAAACTGAACGTTGAATACAGTGGTTTCACTTTTTCCTAAAAGCAAATATACATATAATCTATTAGTCTAGACTCATTTCACTGTGTAAGTTGCCATTTAAAGTTGAAAGCAAACCTAACAAACAGTAAAAGACAAAATTCTTATCACATGCTGGTGTGGCTGTTCTTCTACAATATCGTTCTTATGAAGGTTAATTGAACATAAATTCACTTTAGAATTTATGGGAACTCATAATGACCTCTCACTCATCTCCTCAGAACGGCCAGAGACAGCGACGATGATGATGATGACGACCGTAAAGTGAGCAGAGGATGTACACTGCAGTATCAGCGAGCCCAGGTTAAGGTTTTGACCCAGTTCCACACAACCTCTAGTGAAGGCACAAACCAGATGATCACTATGTTGGGTCCTGACTGGCAAGTGGATGTGACCGAACTGGTGCAAGACTCTCTGAAGGTGGTGGATGCCAGGGTGGCTGAGCTGGTGGACAGGACGGTTCTTGTGGCCAACGAGCTTGGAACATCTACTCTGAAGGTAGAATACAAATAAGAACAGATCATATAAATAAAAGACTGATGGATTAATGAAAAAATGTGTTTTGGTGAGCTCGCAATGCCATATACCAATGCAACTAAATAACCTACAATTAAGTTTTGCTTAATTACATTCTCTTTATCCAATAGTACAGGACACTGGTCTTTACTCATGGCTTTATACCTGTCAAAATGTAATGCAAAGTGTTTTAGGGATAATTATTTATCATTCTGTTTGTTTTTTGCTTTATTCATTTGTGTTTGTTTATTTGTTTTAATTTTCTTTTTGATTTTTTTCTTTTTGTTTTGCTTTGTTGTTTCTTTTCTTTTGAATGACTATGCTGGCACTAAACATGGGTTTATAACTGACTGAATTTCTGTTCATGTCATTCTTTCCCTTTAATTTTGGGTCCAGTCCAGTGTCAACATAATTAGCAAATTGCTTTTAAACAGACAGATTCCTAATAATATGAATTTAGTTTATGGATAAAATCAATAAGGGTGTCTATTTCATACTCTTACATAGAATTTATGAAGTTAGCTCTGCTGCCTGTCTTTATTCTTTAATGCTTTTTTAGAAAGCTATTCATATGCATATTTAGTACCAGTAGGCTATTCAGAAACTGGGATGTTTGGAAAGAGAATTATCTGTGTGGTATAAAACTTCAATGGTGTTAAATTGGGGGAATCATTCTTGAAAGTTTTCTCTGCTTTGAATCACCACACAATCAATTTATTGTGTCCAAACAGAGGGAGTTTTGATTGTTCCTGACAGCTTGATCGCACCTCTCCAAAAGCGTTGTCTGTTATTTGCCTTCAGAAAGTGTCTGTTTTTCTCCATAAACAAATTTGAGCATAAAAGAGAAAGTCTGGTAATTAAACTAGCGGAAACTGCAAAGGCCATTAATAATTAATGGCCAATGTTGAATTGGAATGTTTGTTTTCACTGAATATGAGCTGAAAATAAATGGAACTTAGCACACAGAAAATGGAAAGACAAAAAGAAAGGTATGAATAATGTTGTTTATAACGCAACAGGGCTTTTTTAGCTTATTTGGTGGGTCTTTGATCTTCATCTGCTGTGTTCGTCCTCCACCCGTCACTATGACCTAAGCACAAAGACGCACAACCTTTAAGCTTTGATTGTCTCTCACGACACATTGAGGACCTTATGAACAGCAGAAGTTATTCTTAACCCATTCTTAGCATTGACTGAGCTGTATTGTCCTGTGAACCCGTGTTCGTATTTCCTATGATTTAATTGGATTTCCAGGTCTACCAAGTACAGTAATTAGGTTTTGGGGGAATAGGCAGGCCCTTTTTAGCCTTTGAACGCACTCTATTCAATCATCTAGAGCTCTGGTTATAATGCAAACATCAAAAGCTGGTGTATCAGCAAGTATAATAAAACTAATTGCAACCGCCTGGATACCAAACAAATGAGCCATTCTGGGAAGAATTTGTTTTTAGGTCCCCTTTTTCTTACTGTTACTGCTTTTCTCTTCTTCAAATGTGTTTTTTTCTCTGAAGCCTACCTTGAACGCAGGAAATAAAAAATGCAGGAACAAAACAGTTCAGTTCAATTATACATTCAACTGGTTTTCCCCCTGGTCTACATCCCCTTTCCAGTCAGAGGAAGGGAGATAGGTTTTTAATAGAACTGGATGGTCAATGAACTGTAACAGCCTGCTCCAAAACATTAGTGCATTGGGACCCAAACAATGTGCATCTGGGACATATGGGTCGCAAGTCTAGGCTGGATCAGGAAAGGCCTGGGTTTAGCTCCCTGGCGCCCACCGAATGCCAAGACAGCACCGTGTGCATTAGAGGGAGAGAACTGGAAAATGGTCGAATGGGATTTCTATGCCAAAAGATGGCTGTGAATGGCCACTTCACATGCGAAGTATAATCAGCAGCATGGCTAGTTCATAAACCTACATCAGCATCGAGGGCTTTTAGCTGGAGATGGGTAATTCTGAACAGGCAAGTAATAGCAGGTTGGATGAAAATGTTTGCTGAAGAGCTTTGAGATTTTTGAACGCCATTAAAAGTCATTATAGATTTTATTGGGCTTAATTGTCAAGAGAAAAATTAGCTTTTTAGTAACCAGTTCCGCTGTGATTTAGCCAATTATATGACGGCAATATTTTTGTTCTTTGTTTGGAATAGCTTTAATTGAAAAGAAAGATAATGAAGTTGAATTTTGACATTTACGGGTCGTGTCAAAGCAAAAAGAACACTTTCTGTCAACATCTTTAAGTGTTCTTTACTAGTCATAATTCTAAAACTTCTGTTTGTCATGGAGAGACTGAAGAGTTGGCTACTGGCAATGGTTCAGTCTGTTTTAAAATTCATCCAAGCTTTATGTTCGTCTCCCTCTGATTATGTCTGTACTTCAGGCAATAAACACTCCACGTAGGCTGACTTGTTCTTGTCTTGCAAAATGCAAGTTCAAGTTAATCTTTCTGAATTATTAAAAGTAAAAAACCATGCCTAAATTGCAGCTCGTTTTATCTAACTTGGCTCTTTGTGGCTCTTGGGATTGCCAGGGTCCCATGGTTCAGCAAAGACACACAGGGAAAAAAAATGAGAATATCTGACCCTTCTAGTCATGCCGCCTCACTTGACTCTTCACTTGGTAAGTCCCTGGTGACCTTTAACGGTGGTGGGAGGTGAAGAAACTGTGACATAATGGGTTTGAAGTGTCAGATAGAGGATTTATGTGGAGGCAGAGTGCTGGCCGTCCTCTGGAGAAAAGGTGTATTTTCCCATTCTTCCTTTACTCAGTGGACTGTGTTTTAACAGTGTGGGATTATCCACTAAATGTTCCCCTTTGTGTTTTTACTCCTCCCTATGCTTTATTGCATTTAGGCTATCTTTCATACTGTAAAATGCGTCATGTTTTGTTCGTTTCAGGTTGAATCTCCTCTGGCAGTGGAGGCGGTTCTGGGTGAAACGCAGTTCTATGTGGTAGACGATAAAGTGTCCATAGTGGAGCTACGTGTTCATGCCATCTCGGGACTGGCACTTAATCTTCAACCAAGCCCTGGCAACAGCCATACCATGGTTGCCAAGGCAACTGGCCTGCAGACACTCTCAGCTCTTAAGCAGGTATAGTTGATTGCTTCATTGTTTTTCATATCTTCTACAATAAATGACATGCCGCCTTGCTTTATTGATGGTATTTTGTTAAATCCTCTGGTGTATTCTTAGATCACAACTTTTTTATGACAGTCTTAAGTTAGGAAAAAAGGTTTTGCCAGACTGAAGACTCTTCTTAAAGTAGTAGTTCACCCAAAAATGAAAATTACCCCATATGTTACTCACCCCCAAGCCTTCCTACAGTAGGTGTATAAGACTTTCTTCTTTCAGATCAACACAATGTTGGCTGACCTGAGACTCGGCATGTGACTTAAGCCACATTTGTAATGTAAGCTCAGAAGAAAACGAGGAGCAATACTAAATGCTGGTATTAAATTAAAAGTCGAAAACAAAGTCAGACGATTTTACCTTATGAACAAATGCAGCTTATGCCATACATCATACGTCGAGTGAAAGGTTAGCCAAGAAGCCAGAACTTGTCTCTCTCATGAACGTGCATACAACCATTGCCAGAAATCAGTGATTTGAATTATAATTAAAAAAAAAGGCATTTTTGTTACAAAAAAAACATCAATCTGCTTCACAAGACGTGTGTTAAGGTGTATAGGTAGGTTTCACGATGGATATATCTGATTAAAGGAGCATCATAATAATGTCCAGTGTCCACCAGCATTACCAAGTTTGGAAGAGCCAGGATAATTTTTTTTAAACTCTGACTATGTTCGTCTGAAAGAAAAAAGTCAAATACACTTGGAGGTAAATAAAATATAGGGTAATTATCAATTTTTGGGTGAACTGTTCCTTTTAAGTTTCTTAAACTTATTATTGTTATTATTATTCCTTATTATTTGTTTCTGGTGCAAAGCAGGTTTATTATCATTATCTAAAATTAAAACTAAACCATAAAAAAATAATAATACTTAGAAAACAAAGTAAGTATTTTTTTTGACGTATTGAAATAACTAAAATTATGTAAATTAAAATAAATAAAATACTATATTAATAAATAATTTATAGACAATAAAAATACAAAAAATAAAAACAACACTGCTTAAACTTTAAATAAAAATAAAGTGAAAACAAGAATGAAGTAATTAATATTTAATAAATTAAATGGAATTAAAAACGGAAATAAAAACTATCAATAGTACTGATACTGACATGACACTGGAATAAAGACCAGCTCACCCTGGCCCCATTTCCAAGCAGACCAGCCAATCAACTCCAAAACCCACATGAACCATCTATAAACCATGTAAAACCATCTTGATCATAAATATTACTATAATATAATCATTATAACTGAATTTATATAATATCATCATTTTGAATAAATATTCTGATTTGAAACCACAGAAATGTTTACACTTGTTTGGCTCAGGAAACACATTGAAGAAATTAATTTGTAGGTTACAACAAACAATATCTTCTCATGATTGTCTCAGTACGACAGTATCATTCATCATCATAGTGAGCAGCTGAGTTCAGAGAAAAGCTCTAACCTTTGAACCCTTCCTCTAATTATGCAAGTGACATTTATGTGAAATTCCTCCTTGTTGCTCAGGATCGTTCTGCTCATGAAAAGTTAAAGTCTGGCTGAACTTAGCCTCATATTGATGATTCGAGTCTCCACGAAGGTTACACACCATCAGCAAATTAGCCTTAGTTCAGTCTTCCAGCTGGCCTTCACTGCTTTAATAAAGCCTTGTTTGGCATTCAGACATATTCAAATGTCCTTTAATATCAGCACACCAAATGAGCAGGCATCTTGCTTAATAAGAAGCCACTGCCACTTGTTCTGTGCCGTTCTGGAGTGTCATAAGGGGAGCTTTGTGCAGTTGCTGTATAATCTTTTCAAAGCATTAATTGGAGCACATTCGCTCGCATTTTCCAGCGAGGATCTCGGATGCTGCCATGCTAATTTATACAATGTCTTGGGCAGGTCACGGAGCCCTGCCGCGAGAGCTTGGGGCCCTTTTTCTTGCTCCGTACTTAGCCTGTGACCAACATCCAACATCAGACGAGGGTGGCTGCTTTTAATTCATGCATTAAAATCCAGCGGTTCTCCCCCGCTCTTTGCTTCACCACCTTTGGTTTTAATTAGCGTAATGTATCAGCCTAAGTGCTTGTGGAGACTGTGCTATAAACATCACTGATGACCCTCCTCCTCCCCCTCCTCCTCCACTGCAGCCTTTCCATCATTTCAATCCTTCAGTGCACTTACCTACTTCACCTCTGCAGTCACAAAATAACCGTAACATTGTGACTATTTCTGCCTGCAGTTGCTTTAGATTTCCTTATAACCCTTTACAGTTCAGTTTGATGGTGTTAGTTAATTCATTCGTCATCATTAACATATTTAAGAACAACAATAGCATTTGTTAGTCTTTGTTCAAAACTATGGCTCTAAACTTTAGTTTAGAAGAACTTTAGTTTAGGGACCAATTCTTACTGCTTTTGTCTCAGTTATTCATTTAGTATGAATAAATATGATTATGCAGAATGTGCTTTATAGGTACTTATAAACAGTCAATATACGTGCCAATAAGCAACACGCAATTCCTAAAGTTAATTCTAATTTCTAGATTCATATATATTGTCAAGTTCGAGTTAAAGCTAAAACTAACCTAGATTTAAAAAGTTGCCATTTTTATGGGTTTAATTAACAGAAATATTAGGTCACACTTTAGCTCGAAGGCCAGTTCTCATTATTAACTAACAATTAACTACAACTTTGCCTTAATAAACTCTTAATTACTGCTTATTAATAATTAGTAAGGTCGTTACATTTAGGTATTAGGTAGGATTAAGGGGCGTAGAATATGTTTGTGCAGAATAAGATGTTAACTAGTGTTTTATAAGTACTAATAATAATATGCTAGTAATGTGCATGCTAATAAGCAACTAGTTATTATGGGAATTGGTCCCAAATGAAAGTGCCATCTTATAATATTAGCTGTTAATGTAGTATTTGAACCAATCAGGCGCAAACTATTTGTTACGTTTAACAAATAATAACAGATAAAAATAAGCAAATTACCATGCTTAGAAACAAAGAGCCATAAAAAGTTTCCTCCAAATGATCAAAACACTACTGGTTCTTTGACCCACAAGAGGTGTGACCTCAACATGTTATAAAAGACCCACCTCGCTTTTTGCTTCTTCTGGATGCTGGACCCCCACCATCTTTCTCATCTCCTGGCTAAGCCCTCGGGCCCGATGCAAACACATCGGGTGGGCCTAGTTGCAACACAGTCTGCAGTCTTGTGAGACACTAAGATGAGGATTTCACTCCACGGCAACACCTAAGTTTTACACCAGGCCGAGGCCTTGACTTTTCATGTAACTTAAGATCCACGGATTGCGACAGATCTCTTTCTCAGCTCTCCTTTCATCTACTAATCACCAGAGTCAGGACATTTTTGAAATTCTTTGCTCTTCAAACCAGGAGGACATGATTGGCAATTCAAAACCTGGCAACCATAAGTACTTTGAGACTGCCTCATTGGCGAGGGTCTGATGCAATGCAAGTATCGTATATATAACTAAACAAAACAGAGGTTTAGTATTAATTATAGAACCTGTTATGAACTGATGGTATTACAGGTAGTCAACTGACTCTTTTCATAACTTCAGTTTTAGCTTTTAATGGTTTAAAAGCTAAACCTAATGGTTTACCCTTAAGCCTTCTTTGCACTTTCCCCATGTGTGAGTGTATTTATACTTTTGCGTTCAGTTATGTGAGTTAACGTAGAGTTAATAAAATCTTTGCACAAATTACATGAGTTTCTGACTTGCAAATGAATTTCCTTTTACGATTTCGACCCCAGCTGCATGCTCTAATGCAGTGAAAATGTGAGAAGGTATTTTTCTGTGGCCCTCAAAATATCCCTTCGTAGAGTTTATATTAACTTACATGAATGTTCGCTGAATGAACAGACTAGTTGATAGTAATTCTGCTACAGTTACTACTGGCAGCTGATATAAATAATTGCAATTTATCATGATTAATAGTAATTATTCATATACATTTCACTTAATGAGCTCAAATGCTACTTCAAATGCTACTTGTTGATATATATTGAATTATGTTAATGGTAATACTTTGTGTTACTACTTGCTTATTAGCATGCATATTACTAGAATATTAGCCATTTATTAGTATTAATTAAGCCCATATTAATGCATTATTCGACACCCCTAATCCTACCAAATACCTTAACCTAACAACAACCTTAGTAACTAATAATAATTAGTATTCCCTATTCTAAAGTCTCACCATGTTAATTTAGATGAATACTCGCCTGTAGTTATTAATAAATGCTATCAATGCTGCTCATGATTGCGTTAATCTTAACAAATCGAAACTTCTTACATGAAGTCTTACTGATTGTCTGGTTCTTTTCTTTTAGGTGCCCCTTTTCTTTGTCCCACCGGCAGCCTTAAATAATTGATTTTGCTGTATGCTGGTGTAAGCGATTATTCTGTTTCAAAGTTCCAAGTGTCTTGGATGCTTAAACATTTCACTTCTGTAGTTTGTTACATTCAGTGAATCCAAAATTACCTTCAAGAAAGATCTTACTTTTAACAGGTAGAAATTTTATGACATATCCATGTAAAAGTTACAGTGGCATCTCCCAAAGACTAAAGTGTCAAAAATCAAGGGCCATTAGTGATTGATGCCATTTTATTTAGTGACTAGAGTAATCTCCAAAGGTCCACGAGGACAACATGTCGTCTTCAATGTATTATTCAGATCATGCATATCAAAGACTCTCTTCATCTTGACAAGCAGCGTTGACAGAGCCTGAGCCCGAATGTCAGAACAACCTTGAAGTTAGTGATGCGACAGAAGTTTTTTTTTTACTGCCTCACAACAGACCATTGCTGACTGGAGGCAGATAAATACTTCTCTTCCTGAATATAAAAGCAAAGCAACACTTCATTTCTGACTAAAAGCACTCTGGCAGAGTGGTTTCATTTTGTCTGCCTGCCAACAGGTGTAGGTAGTTGTGCTGTTCCTTTAGCAGAGAGCAAAGCAGGAAGGCAACTGTCAAGCTTAGGCGTGTTACGAGGTGACAAGAACACAAGCGTTGCGCCAGTTCTATTTACCCTCAGCCTGTGTTTCTATCGGTCAAAGCATGCAAGCCCTTCTGATATTAGCTGCATGTTGCTTGTTAAAGACAGTTGTCTTGTATAGACCAGTAAACCAGAATATTTAACAGCGTATTTTGAAAGTCAGGAGATAAAGATGGAAACACTATTGATGATCTCTTTGTTGTGAAGTGAAACAGTGTCTATTAACGGTGAGGTAGAGGTTAAGATGGGTATTGGGGTATCAGTCCTCATTGGAATGATGTTTATGTTGTTATTTCGAACCATTGCGATTCAATCTCCCCTGTGTATAACAACAAATCGGATTGTTTTCCTGTTACTGACCTACTGCCTGAATATATTAACTTGTCTCTGCTGAATGTTCTAAATAAACTTCCGCATATGGATTCCCACTCTGTCTCTGAGGCGATTTTACACTATAGGTGGGGGGAAAATCAGTTCACATATGATGCACGGTTCAGTTTTCTAGAGATTTCCATTGATTCACAAATGTCAAAAAATAAATAAATTTCTACATAATAATACAAATAATACTATATTGTTGTCAGACCAAAAAAAACATTAGAGTACATCAAATTTTACTTTCAACATAAACAGATTAAGAATAGATGACTGATAGGACGATGCCAAATGATTTGCAGATCCTGAGCATCACTGACAAACTTGTTAAATGTGTACTGCCACGCCATAGTATACACAAAGTATCATCCTGCTAAAAAAAACAGCATATGCTTGTTTTTTTCAGCAGGGGATTGCGAATCCCAAAAGTGGATTTAAAAGGTGTGTTTCTGCACTTAGTAGTAGATTCCATAGTACATGTCTTTTTCTGAACATGGTATTCAGATTTGCGCACATCCCAAATATTCTTATTTATTTATTATTTATTATTTATGCATTAAAAAAGTGATAAAATCATGGATCTTAAAAAACTAAACATAAAATCTAAAAACCTTTAAACAATTTTTAATCTAATCATGACCCTAAGAATCGGTATGAAACAAATCCCAAAAAATTTTACCCCTAGTGGCTACCCATTTTTGAGAATAAAAAAGAAACACAAAATTGTTAGCCCTGGCTCTTAACAATATGGTAATAACATATGAAGTCAAATGTTAAGTCTGTGCAAAAAACTTAGAAGCTGTGATTCATAGCAAATGGTCTGGAGTGATGTGTGATTTGCGAGCTAGATCCTTTTTAGTTAACTGCATGAAATACTTCACCAAAATACTTCACCAAAACAGAACTAGGTTGTGTAAGGGTTGTATTAATGCAATTTTTTTCATTTTGTGTTTTTAGGAGGCCAGTCTGTCCATCTGGGTTTACTACAGTGACAATACCGCCGCCCCCCTGAGTATGTATGACCCAAAAGACTACAACCTTAATGCTACCACTGCAGACGATAAGGTGGTTACGGTTGCCCAACAACCTCAACAGCGGTGGCCAGTCATCACTGCCGAAGGCGAGGGCACCGGAGAGGTAGTTCACGTGGAGATGACCATCAGCGAAACCTGCCAGAAGACTAAACGCAAGAGTGTCATTGCTGCTTCTCCTGTGTTCATCAAAGTCCGCTTTGGACAAGATGAAGACTCTGAGGAGGAATTGGATACAGAGACTGATATAGACACTAGAATGGCTGCCAACACAAGAAGACCCGCTATCGATTCCATCGGAGGTGGTGGAGGGTATGAGCCATCTAATGAGCAGCCCGCAAGTGTGCCTATCGATTATACCAACTTTCCCACAATAAGCAATCCAGAGGAACCAACCGAAGAAGACGAGGAGGACGATGAGTTTGTGCCCAGTCCCCGCAGTATGACCGACCTGGAGATCGGCATGTATGCTCTCCTCGGAGTGTTTTGTCTTGCCATACTGGTCTTTCTTATAAACTGTATTGTGTTTGTGTTGAAGTATCGCCATAAGCGCATCCCTCCTGAAGGTCAAGCCAACATGGACCATTCCCACCACTGGGTGTTTTTGGGTAACGGGGAACCCCTGCGCACCCAGAGCGATCTCTCACCTCAGACAGTAGAGAGCCCCAGCAACACCTTGGAGGGGGTACAGACTTGTTGTCACGGCGACCACCACAGCAGCGGCAGCTCCCAGACTAGCGTACAAAGCCAAGTCCACGGGAGAGGAGACGGCAGCTCCGGAGGTTCCACCAAAGACCACGGAGAGGAAGCTAGCTCACCAACATCCAAACGCAAGCGTGTCAAGTTTACCACCTTCACTCTTCCCACAGAGGATTTACCCTACAACTCCATCCCCATTGCCAACGAAGAGGACATTCAGTGGGTATGCCAAGACATGGGCTTTCAGGACCCAGAGGAACTGCATGACTACATGCGCAGGATAAAGGAAATAGCCTGACCGGGCTATGTGCTTTCTTAAGACGTTCCTTTCTATTTTTCTCTCTTAATTTTCACTCTAGAGGAGGTACCTTTCACAAGAAAAACAACCAAGGCCTAGTGTCCAGTTTTGTTGGGGTTTTCTGCACAGTGCTGTTTCCCTTACACATTAACACTTGTACAAACTAAATAATATTCATGACGCTGCCAGGGAAGCCAAAGACGAGTCTAAGGGATTCTAGCAAAAAAGGCTTTAGCGGTGTGTTTGATTGCTGCTCAGTAGAAGTGAGAGTGTACAATCTTTAAGGGAAACATAGAATTTCAGTTGTGAAGACTGATATCAAAATGGATTCCTGAAGTACTCAATCATGCGTGGGTCACCCTTCTGTGGATAGGATCTTTCTCAGAGGAATGCCTGGAGTCTTGGCACTGTGTCCATTCTTCTTCTTCTCTTTTTTTAATTCAACAGATTCTTCTCCAACAAAGAGGCCTTTGAAGTGCAGATTCTACTTTTGTCCCAGATTTGTGTTTGAGATGGATCATTTTCATGCCACTGTTGATAAACCTGACACAGACACTGTCAGGGACGTTCGTGAGAACGTGCCATGGATTCTTTCTGTCAGTGTTGGAAATGTTGAATGGTTTCTTCCCACTGCTCCTCTTTTCAGAGTTATCTTGGTTCAACACATGCCTTGGTTGCTGAATTAGCTTTTCGTCTGTCTTTGGTATTTCATACTCATTCTTAATCTGGATGCCACCTCTGCTTTTCTTTCAGTCTTGGTTAAGTCTAATGCCTTATTAAATGGATCTCAATCGTCACAATCTCGTTCTGTGCTGACACCACATTGGTAAAGGCCGAAGCTGGGGCAACTCTACTGAAGTCTGTATCTCAAATAAAAGTGTGTCGGTACGGGAAAAGCAGGAGCTTGTACATTGTGGAGTTAGATATCTTCTCCAACATTCCTCTGCATGAATGGAGACTTGGAGGCACAATTAGCGCTATTTTGTTTCTTTTTTACTTTGTATATGTTTGTATTGTGAGAATTATCTAATCATACATAAATGATAATAGAGGACATATCATGTTACCATGCATTACATGCATGTGCCAGACCCTCCCTCCTGTGTACATACCATGTTCAGTACATAACGCTGTCCGCTGAAGCTTAACTCTTGGTAACTCAGTTAGCCTGAGGAATAGGGGAGGCAGATGCCATATAGGGACTCAGCAGCCAGATACTTGAATTTCAGTGAGGCTTTTTTTCTCTTTAACTTTTTCTGTCTCTTTACTGATTTTACCGTAAATTCCCATCCAGGTGGTAATATAGTTAAGATCTCTGGTAAGGATAAAATGCTATGCAAACACACTGGAGGGGTTGATTATTGTGTTGAAGTAGATCCGCCCCAGATATCAATTTAGCACCATGGTTACTTTTGTTAATATACCAATAAATATCTGTAACATCTGCCACAATGTAAATTGCAGGTTTAGGGTTTTTATTCTTTTTAAGCTCGCTAGAGCTTTGTTAAAGTAAATGCGGTAGCACAGTAGACCAAGCCCTAAACGTTAAACATTTACTAGTTTAGAAAGGTGTAAGTTGGTAACGGGTCTGGAAGCTTTTTTTTGTGGTGAGGCACAAAAAAAAACTGTATTGCTGCTGACCTATCACAGGTTAGTTTCAGGGTTACAGTCTGCCCCCAGCCCCCAAACACCCCAGTTTCTTCAGGACTCTAAATTCACGCACTGTATTAAATGTTTATTTTTCCACTGTGCTGTATTTAAAACATGCAGGATTTACCCATGACTTTGTTTAATAGTCTTATTAGTCATTTTCCTTTAAGCGAGAAGGAACACCTATATTTTGTTTCTTTGTTTTAAAGATTTTATTATAACATTATTTTAAAAAAAAAAGAAAAAAAGGAAATACTCACCCCTAGTTTGATCAGGGGTCCTTTGCACTCCAGATAAAAGTCACAGAGAACTTATTACTGACACCTCTTCACCTTTGTCCTCTGATTTGTAATCCCCTTCACCTTTTTCTCAAAGAGTAAACCTTCAGTCATGACTTGTGATGAAATGATGTAACATGTCGAGGTATTAGGTTTTGATAGACAGTTGGCGTGTTGGTCAGTGGTTTTGTTTGACTCACACTTGACCTTTATGGCTCAGAACTGAATGTAATTTTCAACTATACCTTGACGATCAAAATTAACATAATTTCCACTGTATTATTAAAGTCTTCTGATGGGGTACGTAAGACTCGATATGACTACTAGCAAGTTTCTGGTAGCAGCTCATGCATTTTTTCGGTTTCATAAAGTTATTTTCCTAAGTGTGACATCTCTGTCTGGACATTTTTGGTTTCATGTTTTCTACTTTGAACTGATGTATGTATTGATATGAAACAGCAGTTGCGATCTCTGCGCTTTCATTTTTCTTTCTCAAGAGGAGCTGCTACTAGGCTTTTGCCTTGACCACATGCTGTGTTGTGGTGTAGATTTGAGCTGTACTCTCTGACCTGCTGAAGCACGGTACTGTCAGCCTTGTGCTGCCACACCCTTAATGTACAGAGCACTGTTACAACATCCTGTATTCTCCCTAAAAAA
This sequence comes from Enteromius viviparus, assembly GCA_032353835.1. Classification (NCBI taxonomy): domain Eukaryota; kingdom Metazoa; phylum Chordata; class Actinopteri; order Cypriniformes; family Cyprinidae; genus Enteromius; species Enteromius viviparus. Next base: position 17,225,944 of record JAUCNO010000795.1, on the reverse strand, counting down.
CAACTGTTGTATTTCCCTCCTTATATGTAAGTACTAAAGAAAATACAATGCATAAACTTGGTCTTGTGTTTCTTTTTTTTTATTGCTGCTATTTGACTTTTTACTTCGTATTAGAATGCTGTGTCCAAACAATAGTTGTCTAATGAGCCTACTGAGCTGTCTAGACATCTGCTAATTTATTTATAAAGACTAGTGTTGTTTGTTATCTAATCAACAGACAAAAATAAGTAAAGGTTTTTACCAAAACTGCTATTATTTTATAATTTGTAAATATCAGAGCAAAGAAAATTTGTAAAGAGAAATGCATTTTAGGGGTATGTTTTTATTCATTGTTCAATAAAACAACAGTGACACTGGTATTTCATATCAACATGTACAGCTAGTTCCTATATGAATGCTTAAAAGCAAAGACAGAAATAAAAGAAAATTAACTGAGTATCTTTTTAAATACTGTACTTGCAGATACTTGCAGACATTTGATCCATTTGCAAGCTGTTTAATTTTACACTTCAGACAGGAAGCGGTCATACAGAAGCAAACAAACACAGAGCAGGAGTATCAACACAGTACCGTAAAGCAGGAAGAAAGTCAGGGTATCAGGCAAGATTTGAAAACGGTCTAAGTCCAGGCAAGAGTTCGGGGCGTCAGGCAAGAATCAATATAGAAATAAACAATCCAGGTAGGCAACGAGTAAACCAGAACTTCGCACTGTTCTCAGTTCGGCGTTCACCTTATAAAGCGCAAAGCCTGCAAAACCCAGCACGGGCTTCCGCGAGGAGTTTGAGAAAAGCTGTCCGGGTAGCAACTAAAACTCTGGGGAAGGGGTGCTTCAGGAGGGGCGGCCTCATCTAGGCCCCTCTGTCCTTTCAGCGCATCAGCGGGCTTTAACAGAGACACATGGAAGGTAGGTGAGATTTTATATTGGTTAGGTAAGGCAAGGCGAAAAGATACTTGGTCTGGTGGAACTCACAGTTTGGCATAAAGCCAGTTCTGGATTAGGCGGCGTAACACCTGGCGTACTTGTTGGATGTGTTCTGTGAGAGTCTCTGAATAAATAAGGATGATGACGATATATACGATGACAAACTGGTTGAGCTCCTCCCAGAATACGTCATTTATGAGTGCTTAAAACACGGAGGGACTGTTGGAAAGGCCGAGCGGCATCACTTAATATTCGTAGTGCCCAGAAGTCGTGGAGAAGGCTGTTTTCCATTCGTCCCCTTTGCGGATCCTAATAAGGTTGTAGGCACTTAGGAGGTCAAGCTTGGCGGTGTGGTGGTAGGTGAGTAGCACGTTCCTTGCTAAAGGCCTCGCTCAGGTCATGGTATACGGTTGGCAAGGTGCTGAGGTCCTCTATTTTAGGGCTTTTGAGGGTTGGAGAAAGAGCCAGGGTCTGGGTTTGTTGCAGGCAGCGGTTCTGATAGAGTGGTGACCATCTGGGGATACGACTTTCGGCCCAGGTAATGGTTGGGTTATGTAGCTCCAACCATGGGAGGCCCAGGATTATGGGATGATCGGGTGAGCGGATGGTGAACAGCCTGATATTTTCTGCATGTGCGGGCACGATGAGAAGCGTCAGGTCCTGGGTGATGTAGGGGACTTCTCCAGAGCCCAGGGGTCGGCCGTCTAAGGCTGCGACCACATGGAAGTAAAGGAAGACATTTACGTTTAGCAAAGCCCTCGTCCAATGAAATTCCCCTCTGCCCCAGAATCGATAAAACCTGTGGTGTTGATTTTATGCCACTTGGCTATTATGGTAACTGGTACAGTCATAGAATGTTCCTGATAACCAGTACTTACCCGTGCAGTCGAGGGTAGAGGAGGTCGGACTGGACAGTTGGCCCTGATGTGTCCAGGTTGGCCACAGTAAAGGCAGAGGTTCTCCCGCAGGCTCTTGTTATTCTCCTCGTCGATGAGGTGTGTTCTGCCGATCTGCATTGGTTCAGGGGTGTTGTGGCTGTAGGTTGAGGTGGATGGACGGGCAGGAAGATGAGGACGTAAGTGGCCGGAACGCATCAGGTTGTTCACCTGGATGCCTTGCTCCATAAACTGTTCAAAGGATCTCCCCTCATCACGGCAGGCGGGTTCTGACTGCAACTCCTGCCTTAGGGCTTTACGGTAGAGTGTCTTGAGAGGTTGAGAGGGCCATCCAGTCTGTGCAGTGAGGGTGCAGAACTTTAGGGTGAATTCAGCCGCCATGCTGGTCCCCTGTTTGAGGGACAGAATCTCGTTGCTGGGATCGAGCCCACCGGTAGTGTGGTCGAACACCTTGCGAAACGGATTCAGAAACTGAGAGTAGCTCAGAAAGTTCATGCCTTGCCCCTCCCATAGTGCTGTGGCCCAGTCCAAGGCCCGTCCGACCAGTAATGAGCAGATCAGGGAGACTTTACTGTTGTCGTCAGAAAAAGCAGCCCGGTTGCCTGGTGATGTACAAACTGCACTGCATCAAGAATCCCTTACATTACCCTGTAAAGCCGTCATATTTCTCCGGGAGTGAAACTCGTGCCGCGGGGTTGGCATGCTGGGGTGTGGACGGGGGCTGGCTCGGGGGCGTTGCCGGGACAACTGGAGCGAGAGCAAGGGCTTGAGTGAGAGCCGCAACGGCCGTGCTGAGAGCCTGTATAGAAGTGTTCAACTTCTGCAAAGACTGACCCATGTCCTCAGATAGACGTGTTAACTTCTCCAGCTGTTGATGGTGAGTACGTAACAAAGCACCCTGCCGGGTGACTTCCTCGGTTAACTGAGAAACAGCCGCTGGATCAGGGGGTGGCGAAGTTTTATGTAACAGAGACTCAGAGAAACAGACATTTGATCCATTTGCAAGCTGTTTAATTTTACACTCATAGTCAGACAGGAAGCGGTCATACAGGGGCACAGAGCAGGAGCATCAACTCAGTACCGTAAAGCAGGCAGGAAGTCAGGGTATCAGGCGAGAATCGAAAACGGAAGTCCAGGCAAGAGTTCGGGGCGTCAGGCAAAAATCAATATAGAAATAAACAATCCAGGTAGGCAACGGGTAAACCAGAATAATGTTCTCGGTTCGGCGTTCGCCTTATAAAGCACAAAGCCTTTGAAACCCAGCATGGGCTTCCGCGAGGAGTTTGAGAAAAGCGGTCCGGGTAGAAACTAAAACTCCGGGGAAGGTTCCCACTGATGGCGGTCGGACACTGCCACAGAGGACCGCCCGGTAACACAGATAATATTAATAAAATAGTAATCCATTTAAGGAGAGTACTTTTATGAGCATGTTTCTTAAAAATGCATCTTTGTAATAATTTGAAATAAATAACATACTAAAGCATATGTAAAGTAATTGCTATCATTTTAACTGCAGTGTTATATTGGATATTGTGAAGTTAAATAATGTTAATATGTTTTAACTTTACTTTATAGAGTCTGTTATACACTTATTTTAATGGATAAGGAGTTGGATTTGTAACCCAAAGGTTTTGAGAGTCGGGTCCCAGGTCCAGCAAGGATTGTAAGTGGTGGGGTGAGTGAATAACCAGCACTCTCCCTACCTTCAATACCACAACTGAGGTCAGACCCTTGAGCAAGGCACCAATCCCCCAACTGCTCCCCAGGCGCTGCAGCGTTTGCTGCCCACTGCTCCGTGTGTGTGTATGGATAACCATACCTGGCCACAAGCCACTTAACTTTTTTATTAAAATTACAAAAAATTATGCATAATTGCAAGTAATAAACTATAAACAAATACATAGTTGCAGTTTATCAGGGGCACATTAAGAACAGCAACTAAAAAGCAACTTTATCATACACTGGTGTAATTACAAATACCTTTAACATACAGGTGCCAATTGATATGTGTTAAATGTCTTTAAAGTATATTTTAGTTAACCTTAAATGTCTGTCAGTACATTTGGCTGGTCTAACTATGATAATAGAATTAATTATGAAATTAAATATTAACTAAAGAGACAAGTGTGCTCTTTTTCAGTGTCACTAAGTGATCTTTTCTTTCAGTAATATCATATTATTATTTCAAAATGCATGTACAGTACATTAAACATTTAAATATAAAAAGAAAATAAACTTGTTGGAGAAAAAAATTATGTACTCTACAAGTGCACATTTAAAACAATTAAGCACATCTTTTAAATTACAGGATTCAACGTAACTAGAGGAAAATTTTTACAAAGCATTAAGCAAGGCAAGCTTTTTAATCAACATACTTTTCCGACAGGAATTCAACAGTTATTTGTAATACATATTCAGGTGCCTCAGAATGGCTTGTGCTTCAGATCATAGCTTTTATTTCCACCATTGCTTTTGCAATACCAGACTCACACATAACCACTCTAGAGGTTAGTAGAAGGTAAAATGAGAATAACAACCGCCTTCATGGCATCTGTGACTGCCTTTTAGGATGTACAGTCTGTTCTTAGACCTCCCATGGGAAATAATGTGGGTTTTGAACTGATGCAAAGACTTCCTCACTTACAGGTCTGTTATATTGAGCCGAAATGCGAGAAAAGAAGTGTTTCTGTTGCCTTGCATAAAACAACGCCTCTTTTGCACCTTTACTTTATGTACTCGTCCAATATGAGGCCTGTGTCAACGCGATATGTATCTCAGAGATAAAAAAGATTTTGAACTCTGTAAACTCTGTACATAAATAAAGTCACACTCATGTGCTCTCACACTGGTCAATTCTCTGCAAGGTATATAACCATTTGTCATCAGAGAAAAAAAGCTCTAAATCACAGTGCAGATCTATTGGTCTACAGGGAAAATTGTTAAAAAAAAACGTCTTCAGCACACTAGTCTAATTGGTACCAAGAGTAAAGTGACGGCAGAAAAAAGCCAAGGTCTTCATTTAGAGACCAGTGGTACAAAGGTGACTGTAGCTGAAAATTGATATTATTAAGCCGGAAAAGAGAAGTGTAGTATCACTCCCCAGGTATGTGCACAGAGGAAACAGCTAGCGGAGTAGCCTGTAATATAACCATACAATGTTTCCAGACATTTCATCAGCTGGGAGTTGTCAGGAATGTCACCGCTTGAAGCCACTCATAATTAAAAGGTTGGGAGTTATCGCACATCACAGAGTTGCCAGCATTTGATGGAGTGCAGAGAGACGTTCATTTGGAATGCATCCTAATTGAAAGCTTTTATTGAAGAGATGAATTAAAATGAAAAATTAAAAAGAAACAAGTAAATACTGAAGAGTAATAGTCTTGTTTTAGTTCTGGGTGCCTGTGTATAAATCATTAGGATTTTAGTCCTGTGAATTCACCTGGTCCGTGACTGTGTAAAGTTTGGTTTTTCAATTATGACAGAAACTCTAAGTACAGTAGTACTCTTTAACATTAATGCAATTTTTCAATCAGAGCTTTAGAGCAGCCCCAGGACTTGCTTCAGATTAACTTCAGAGGTTCTTTCAACACTTTTATTCAGTTTTTATAGTGTTCTGTAAGATTTTAACATAAATACAGCCTCTGGATTAATACAAATCTATGTCTCCTTACATAATTGCTTAGCAAATTACAAAGGTATCTCTTCAACCTTCCAACAAATCACCACTCACATTGCATTTACCAAAAGGTTATCACTTATAACAACTACAACAACCAGGTATTAGCATTACCATTTACAATTTGTAATGTCCAGGACCTCTAGACCCGGTTTTATAGACAGGGCTAAGCCAGGACTAGGCCATCGTTCAATTAGGACATTTAAGTCATTTTTATAAACATGCATTACAAAAAAGCATTACTGGTGTGCATCTTAAGACAAAACAAAGGAGGCTGTAGGCTGTACGGGGCAGAGTCACTGGTCGCCTCCAGGGTGGAACAATGAACCTTGGCGGGCCATGGCGGATTGGGAACCTTGGGTGACCATGGCTGGTCAGGACATTTGGGAGGCCATGGCGGATCTGGATGTTCGGGAGGCCACGGCTGATCAGGATACTCGGGAGGCCATGGTGAAATCCCCTCCCTACCCACCCCTTCCACGACCGTTACCCTTTTTACCTTTAATTTTCTTGGGGAATTCAACCACCCCTAAGGATCCAGGGTTGTTTGGGTGTCCACAGGGAGAACCGGGCTCTGGAGGGCGCTCGTGCAGCGCAGACTCTAGAGCTGGAATCGGGATCGGCACTCCCGTCTGAAACTCTGGAACAGGGTTTGAGATCGGCTCTTCCGGCCATAAACTATGATCTGGATTCGGGAACAGCTCTCCTGGTCGTAATTCAGGGACTGGAATCGGGAACGGTTCTCCTTGCTGTAAACTATAAACTTGATTCAGAAACAGCTCTCCCGGCTCTGATTAGGCAACTGGAATCGGGATCACAAGGAGTGAGCCCGTTGAGGAGGCAGTGGAGGATTTCCTCCGAAGTGATTATTCTCCTTAGTCTGTTATGGTCAGTCTTTCTGTCACTCGGAGACTCACACATCATGACATGAGACACGGATCTTGCAGATTAACTGGAACTTTTAATAATCAAAGTAAACTTGTAACAAAATACACACAGTACAATCAGGACGAAACAAAGGACACCTGGGGAAGACAGCTGGGAGGACATCAACTAATAATTACATAGACACAGGAAATACCAAATATGGGCAAGGGCGGACACATGGGGAGTAAAACACAAAGCATACCACAACACAGAGTCTGAAAGGATAGTGTTCAAGTTATAGTTTAAAGCATAGTTTCCAAAGCATTGCTTGGCAAACCCGTGGAGGATTGTGAAGGAATTGCATAAGGGTTTATAAATAAATGAAAAGCATTAAAGAATTGATTCCTATTTTATCAGTTAATAATACACTGTTTTATAGGCTCATTTTACAGTAAATGCTGTTTCTCCTATTTGCAGTAGGCAAGCACCATGAGTTTTTATTCCTGCGATCCTTACTTTTAGTGCTTGTTGGCTTTTCTAAAGAATGTTCTGTCTGAATGTCTTAGTAAACATACACTGAAACAATGACTCATCGAATTTACGACATTATTTAAGGTAAGTGGCTGCAACCAATTTATTTTAGCAACATTCAAATAAATTCAGTTGACTACCGTTCAACTATTTTTTTTTAAAATGTAGCTAAAATTAATTGTTTGCAACCACTTACCGTAAAAGTCATTTTCATACTAAATTAAAACATCAAAATAATCACAATTTATTTTTGGTCAAGTTGTGCACTACTGTATGCTCATATGTTTAAATTAAAAGCTTTTAACTGATTTCAGAACATGCAAAATATGTCATTATATTACTGAAGTAAGTTCATTAAGTATATTGCCTTTGAATGTTTTAACAGAGCATAAATGAGAAGATATTCTGAGAAATAGCCTTTTTTACTTCTATACAGTGAAATGGTAACCAAAACATTTTCTTTAGTGTTCCACGTAAGAAAGAAACTAACACGACATAACGACAGAGTTTAAATTTGTGTAAATAATACATTTAATGACTGGTTGATGCCATACTGTACATCAAAGGCTTGCAGATACTTGAAGGAATATCCAGGGTCAGTTACAATTTAATGAACATTGACAGCTTTCAAGTATGTACTGTTGATTTCCAGAGAAAAAATGTATACTTGTCCCTTAGCTTATAAAAAGGGAACAGAACATGCATTTATTTACAATGTAGGCATAGCAACTGAGCAGGCAAGACCTCTGCAACACACTGGTCTCATGATATTCGAAAGCAATTCAGAAACTACAGCACAGACATTAAATAGTAAACAACCTCGAATATTTCCTTTAAAAAGACCCTTTCTCTAATCCACCGCTTAGAGCTATTATATAATTATAGGTACTGGGGCTCTGCAGTCACTAATATTGACTGGAGTTGAAGCTGTGCATGGCATTGTTGCACATAAATCCGAATAGGTTATCAAATTCCGTCTTGACTGCACTATCTTTCTGCATATCATGAAGTCTGGAGCATTTGTTGAGATAATCAATATCTACTGTACATTGATTGATTAAGCATACAATGCCAAAAGGCTTTATATCATACAGAAAGTATTAAACTGCCCACACTAACTACAAAACCTATATACTGTAGATGAGTCTACTACTATGTCTATTTCTGCTGCACAGCGCCCTTGTCCCAATAACAGAGACACAATTACAGTTAAAAAGGTAAAAACTTCACCTATTTTCAAGTTCTGCACCTACCTCTTATTGGATGTGTTATCAAAGTTATAAAAGCGTTTTTAATTCCATTGAAGAGCCTATGATGTGATTTTGATTAGAAGTGCCATAAAGAGGCAACGGAAAGCTTTTTTTTTTCATAAAACCCTGAAACGGTTACTTTGGAAACAAGCTAAACAAGATACCAGAATCTTAAGATCAGGAAATGCTGTTATTAGCATGTACTGTATAAAGCAAAACTACTGAAATAGAATTATAAAGGATTGAGAAATGTCATCATGTGTTATTGTGGAATATTTGAAGCCTGTGGCTATTGCTATCATCAATAATGGCGTCGACAAATCGTAGTTTGACTACACCGGATGTGCGGATAGCATGGCATCTATCTACACTAAATACTGTTAGGTGCTAGTTTAGCTTCTGACATTCTCCAAGAGCTTTAGTGGCAAAAGGACTAACGGAAGAGTAAATAACATTCGTTTCAATTCATCGATTTAAACAACATGCTTGAAAAGTTCCCAATGTCAAGTGGATGGATTATTATGATGCTGTTTGGGATCATGTCAGATGTTTTTACAGAGCAGTTGACTGCAAATTGCTTTGTGTTTGAGGACTGGTATAATGGAGAGAAACTTTTGTTAAAATATAAAGCAGGCAACTGTGTTAGATCTGCTTTGTACAGTTTTTATGGATGTTTTATGGATGTTTTCAAAAAAGAAAAATGTTTTCAAAACTCTTATGTGGAATAATGAGCACTTTTTGTATCCCCTAAGTGAACCCTCAAAAGGGGTTACTCAACACAGAAATTAATGTTTTGTCATTAATCACTTACTTGTAAAAGCTTTGTTCGTCTTCAGAACACAGATGAAGATATTTTGGATGAAAACCAAGAGCTTGACAAAGAATTAAGACTTTTAAGGTCCAGAAAAGTATGATAGGATATGATGAAAGGATGATTCAATCTGAGTTTTATGAAGTGACGAGCAAACTTTTTGTATGCAAGGAAATAAAAATATAGACTTGATTCAACAATTTGTCTACTCTGTGTCTCTCCGTGTCACCTGGATCCACTGGATGCAAATTGCATACACTCTTCTGGGTCAGCTGCAAAACACGGGCATGCTGTTTTTACTCAAATCAAAGCATAAACTTAGAAAGCATATACGTGTGTTGGGGTTGGCAAAACATTTATGGGTTTGGAACGACATGGGGGTAAGTGATTAATGGCAAAATGTTAATATTGGGATGAAATAACCCTTCAAGGAACATATAATAATAATAATAATAATAATAATAATAATACTTTAAATGGAAAGACGAAGCAATAAGAAATAAATATTTTAGGTTTCATGAAAAAATACAAAGCTTAAATTTTAACAGAATATTTATAGAATATATATAGATTAATCAACCTTTACATTTTTAAAGACAAATAAGCATACTTAAAAATCATTTTTAAAACAGGTGAACTGTAGTAGTAGTAGTAGTGAAAGACTACCAGGTAACCAGGTAAGTTCATTGAAATATTTCACAAATGCACTGACCCTGTAACGTACCCACAAGCTCTGTCTATGATTGAGAGTCATTTATTAAACCTTCCCAGACCATTCTACGGCAGCAATAGCGCATGGATGACCTTACTCTATGGGTCAATATTTCGAGCATAACAAGGGTGTATATGAAGAAATGTGACAATGAGTATTGTTTCAACTGAGCACACAGCATATGGGCTATGATAGCTGATGCTTTATCTTCATTCAATGCTAACCACAGCGTTTCCGTCATCGCATTAAGCGGACTGGAAACTATTCTGTGAGTCTTGGACATTTCAGGCAAAGATGGATTAATGCACAGGCCTACGGAGCATCTGCCCAAGCAGGAGGCCCTGATGAGCTACAGAAATGGTTTATATTTGCTGTTTCTCAAATAATTCTTGTTTTATGCAAATATAAGAGCAATCTTTAATAATGCCAAAGTACTATTATTCTTTTCTTTGTGCTCATCTAGATGTTTTCAACAACACAACAATTTGTCCAATGTGAAAGGTCCCGGATAAACCAGAGCACTCCAGCATTATAATTTATACCTTACTACAGAGTACTAAGAGATTCTAAGTAGCTAAAAAACGTATTCATCAGAAAGCAGAGCACTCTTTTAGTGGCTTTATCTGACAATGCCAGTGGGTTCTGTGGTTTAGCAGCACTGTCCACAATTGATTAATGCTGTCTGATAGGCTTCAAAGAGAGAGCCTGTTAATAAACATTTGGTCAGAAGATCACCAATAAAGCAGATAATAGCTTACTGTAAATAGGGTTATTTTATCTGTGTTATTCACAGATAACTGAATGAACAAATATAAAAATAAAAACTAATTATAATGAGTATAAAGAGTAGTGATTTTTCTCTTTGTATTTTGATGTTTTATTGACATTAAAAGAATAGTTCACACAAAAATAAAAATTCTGCCATCTGTCTTTCAATGCTGTCATAGCGTTTTATTTATATACTCACTCAAAAATAGTTTTAAACATGAAAGGGTTTTTATTTCTTCTGCTGAAAATGAGTGCTATTTTGAAGAACAAGGAAAACCAAACAGTTGCTTGTTCACAATGACTTCCAAAGTAGCCTATTTTATTTTTCCTATACTATTAAAATCATTGTGGCCCAGCAGCTGTTTTACAAAATATGTTATTTTGTGTTCAGCACAAGAAATGAAATAAAACAGGTTTGGGACAACAAACGAGTGAGTAATTAATGACCGAAATTAAATTTTAGGTTGAACTATCCCTTTTATTTTCAGTACTGTCGCTTTTACCGTGAGTTCACACCGCTGCTGGCGAGAGCGTCAAAATTCGCTCTTGCCGCCTGCCAAGCGGTGAACTTCTGCAATCTGACTGGTTGCCGCCGAACCGCGTCATAGCTCATTACCATAAAGTTAATCTATTTTCAACTCTTCTCGAAGCTTTCGCTGTCCACGTTCCCTCTTTCCACCAGCTTACATTTAAAATGAATGATCGCTACTTTGACGCTCTCGCCGGCGGTGCTGTGAAACCCCGGTAAGAGATGCATGCATCTTAAAAGCTGCCTACATTCTACTTTTATCTAATTTATGCGTTTCTGTGGCAACACTATTAATGCCAAAACGGTGATAGATGTACCACGTGACCGCTGCCACATTCATTTCGCTGTTATCTATGAGTCCGACAACATAAAAAGCTATAAAATGTCTCACATGTTATCATCTGGGAAATACGGCAATTACGACATGGTGTCAACACAGCATAGGCTACAGGTGCATTTCTGTTTTTCTCTCAACAGTTTACTTTCATTCTAAACCTAATCAGCGGCGATATATGTAAACATAAACCTTTTGTTTTGACAGCTCAAAAGATAAGAGTCCATTAATCGGCTGCTGTTTGCAAAAATCATCATAACACACACTCCTAGTCTGAGGGTGAGTACATTTTCAGCAATTTTTTGGTTGAACTGTTCCAGCAATCTTCTGTAAAGAAGTTAAAGCCATAGAAATTTGCTTGATAACATAATGCATGAACATGCACAAATGTAAGATCTTCTTTCTGAAATGTTTTACCTCTAGTGAGACTGATAGCTGATAGCATTGACAGCGGTCATTAATAAAGTTGGTTATCTGTAATGTACAGTAGCCACAAGTGGCCTGGATGAGAACTTGCAGGTCTAGTTAAGCTTGTATTCGTTAATTATTTTAATAAACTAAAATAAAAAAAAATAAAAAAATAAAATACAAAAAAAAAAAGACTTTATATGCGTAAAATAGCAAATGATTACTTTTGGATCACATTTACTCAAGTCATGAACTTATTCAGAGCTCTACCTTTACAGAGAACCAAAGCTTGGCAGTAAACAGCCTGCTTGGGCATTTTGTTACGGTGAATTATTTTAAAGTATATTCTCTTGGAAACTGTTTTCCATTTGCTGGAGGTGTGCAGAATCCACAACTAGAAACCACCCTGAGGTTTGTTGCTTTTTGACCTAGCAAAAGTTAAAAAAGGAAGTTGATTTTGAGTCTGAGTGAAAGTGAAAATGTCTAACTTTACAAACTCTTCAAGAGCATAAATTTAACCGAAACTTTCATTTCATTTTAACAAACAGCCGATGCCACTGGGACAAATCTCTGCAGCCAGTGCCGTCTTTATGATTGCTTCATTAGCTGCCTAACTGTTATAAAATAAGACCTTAAATCTGACCAATAGGCATCACAAGAACAGACAAGCACACTGGGAGTAGTGTCCATACCTTTAGTTTTGCTACATTAGTTTCGGTGTGAGTAAGAGGGACTCAGTCATGCATGGCACCTATTAAAAGGCCTTGAGTGTCTGGCCGTCTCTTCGCGGTTCACTGAGACGAAATCTGTTCTATATCAATCATTAATCTCTGCGTATGTATATACATAGACATTGCCGTACTCCCAACCCCTTAGGCTCTGAAAGCTTACAGATTTTGATAGAAAGGACATTTATTTTTGTCTGTGTTCCTTTTTCCAAGGTATATTTCCACAGTCCACTTGGTAGAGGGTTGGGCTGCTAACACTAATTGGTGGATAAAATAGCCTAGATGCTCTAAAAAGCAGAAGATTGAGGCTGTTTCGCAAGGATGAGTTTGCTAGCCTGAATTGCCTCAGAACTCATATTCATGCCAAGATGTTTTACACACAGCCTCCTGATCTGGAGTCCACAGGCTCTTCAATTTCAAGCTTATAGTTGATTAACCTTTTTAATTAATCCTGCTCCTATAGTGTGTGTGTTCAAGCCATTAAGCCACTGACAATGCAGACTGTTGTGCTTTTATATATGATTCTTGCAGTCTCAAAGCACTGCATATAGGTAACATAAGCATATAGGTCCGGTTTCACAAACAGGGTTTAGCGGAAGCGAGGACTAAATTGTAACTGAGAAACTGCTAGTTGATTTCATAATTTAAAAGAAACCGCAACACATAGAATTAAACATGTAATTATGACAGAAATAAACAGTTTTTTACAGCTAGCAGTAGTTCACAGCTTTTATTTATTTATTTTTGCTATTTACAGTGTATAGAGGGCATCTGCATAAAAATGTTGTCTTCCTCAATAGCGAGTCACTTTAAGGTAATTAAACTTGTATCATTGTAGGGGTGTGTGATATTGAAACATTTTTTATATTATTTCTGTATTTTTTGATTTTTTTTTCTATTACAATAATTCTCAACAATATTTTGCTGAGTGTGTTATTGTACTGATATCTCATGATTACCATGGACAGCTGCAGTTTTTGATATTCTTTATTTTGTGTGGTCAGTTCACGTTAGTGAACAGAAATTCATCTTTTCATATAAGTTTAAAAAATTTTTTTTTTTTTATCCAGTGGTAATTATTCCCTTTAAAAAAGCACCCCACTTTTAATAAGACATTTACGTTGTTACCAAACTAATAAAACAAGTATCAACTAAATAACAAGTGAGTCAATGCGACTGGTCCAACTCATTTAAATGGTTGATTCATTCAGGAACAATACACTGTCAGACGCAAAGTGAAATTTTATAAATAAGTACATTTGATGCCCACGTATCTTGAATTTTTTTTAATGCCTTTTTATAGACTGAACCATGCTGTCCTGAGTCGAAGGTAAGACGAGGAGAGGTGGATCCATGTGCAGCTTTTATTTAGACAACTTAAGATACAGGCAAGCAGTGTCGATCAACAGCAAACTGTAATATCAGAGGCATAGGCAAGAGAATAATCCAAATACGTAGCAGAGGTCGGACAAACGGGAAACAGTATCCAGGGGGCTAGGCAAGAGCGAGAGTCCAGGGCAGGCTAGATTGAGAATGGGGAACAGATAGATAAACACAGGGAACACAGAGGGCTTACATGGGGGAAACGCTAGGTACATCCACAGTGATCGGTGCCAAGACAGGGAACAAACAACCTTTAAATGCAATACATAACAAGGTAACAAGGGGGATGAACTAATCTGTAGACATTAGGCTTGGGCGGTAATACGGTATTATGGTATTACCGGGGTATCTAAAAATAGCAACGGTATCAGTTTCAATACCGTTATACTGTCATAAAAAAACAATGCACTTATATATTTCTTAGATATTTTATTTAAGACCTGAAAATTCGTATGTGTGGTTGTCATCACGAGACAGCGTGGAGGAGAAAGACAGAGGTGGGGAAACAAGGGGAGTTGCGCACTAGAGACCTGCACGGGATGGACTTTTCAGCCCCGCTCTCGCAAAAACATATATTATTTTCTTCTGCTCCCGCCGCAGTATTCAAGTTTTGTCCCGCTAAAGCCCGCAGGTAAACATATAAATAGTTTTATTTTCACCACTTCTTTCCGCTACTCTATTATTTGTTTCACTGGCTTCCCTTTTAAATATAAATAAAAAATAAATGGAAAATAAACAAACATGTTTCGTTTGATTTGAGTTTAATTAAATAGAATGGTAAATATGGACAGTAGGAGCTTTTCGGAACATAGAAATACAGTTAAAAATAGCAATGAAACAAAATAATAATAAACATTGATTTCTGAAGTGCTCAAACGAAAAAGCATTTAGCCTAATATTGCTTCAGAATGTGAGTAAGCCTTTTTTTTTCCCTTCAGCAATGCAGAAAAAACAAGTACAACGAGCTTATATCTGTGTCCTGCTCTCCAAATCATGCAAATTTTAGTCATTCTTGTTGCTTTTGTTCAGTAGATAAATAACAGAACATTTGTTTTTATAAAAAAAATTTTTTTGTCGGAGTCCCGCAAATAATTATATTCTCCCGCAAACAGCACTAACATGATGACCTTGCCGTCCGCTCCTGCATTCACCCATCAGATCTTTTCCCGCACCGCGCTCGGTGTGTCAGGTCCCGCAGGAGTGCAGCTCTCTATCGCGCACCAAGTGACCCGGTCTCGAAAGAGAACACCGCTTCTGCAGTTTGGGAGTATTTCGGGTTTAGACTGAACGAGAAGGGAGAGGTGGTAAACACGGACGATGCAATTTGCTCGTCTCTGCGTGAAAACTGTTCTTGGATGTTTATGTTAATTTAATTCTGTTTGACTGTTGTATTTGCATTTTGTTTGGTATTCAGTTTCTGAACCGTTTGGGCACAAGCCAACAGTTTGGTGACGAGTCTTACGTCATTTATTTTTTTTTTTTTACTATTAACAGTAATACCGTATACCGGGGTAAAATAGGGAGGCGGTATGACGGTATCAAAATTTGGATACCGCCCAAGCCTAGTAGACATAGAAACACACAAGCGGTGTGGAGACATTACAGGGTTGGCATGAAAACAGTGGGAGACACTTCATAATAAAAGTCCTAAACAGAGAGACAGACAAACATTGAACATAGTCCGGGCTGGAGTGTCCTCTGGAGGCTTCCGAGGGCAACTCCAGTGAAGCTCGTGACAAATGCAGTGAAAGAACACTTTTTAAATGTGCACATGTTTGTTTTTTGCAAAATACTCAATAATGTCAAATTGCACAACAACAATTACAATATTATCATAGATGATACTTACACCCCTAGCAGTTTGAAGCACTTAGTCATCATTGTTGTAGTTTTCCAAGATGTTAGGGATTAGCTAATTAACTACTTATTCATTTCTGGTAGATGCTTTAACTATACTATTATCTGTTTCCTCAAGTGAATAAACACGTTCTCTCTCTCTCTCTCTTTACAATGCATGTGTGATATATGCAGAGACTTCTGATGGCTGATGAACTTGAAATGTCTCTGCCTTCCTTATCAGTTGTAGCTCAATGTAAAAAATGTAAAATTTCATTAAAAATGTAGTCGTTTGGTTTGGTTTTCTCCTCTCCCAGTGTTTCCCTTTTACTCTCGTGCTGTCTTAAAAATATAAGCAAAAAGGGATATAATATATATATATATATATATATATATATATATAAATTTTTTAAATCTCACATTTTCACAGCAGACAAAAACGCCTTGTCTGTCTTTTTAAGTTTACAAAAAAAGACAAAGACCTTCCAAACAAAACCTTTTCAAAACTGTATAACTGAAAAACTATCAATCAAGAAAAGAAACAAATAAGCAGCTTCCTTTGAAAATGTTTTCTTCAGGTGCTGTAGCATGTGTGAAATAGTCCAGGGTACAGAAGACAGAAGCAGGCTTTGTAACCTTAGATCTCATTCAGACTGACATCAAAGATAAACTTAAGGGTAAGTGGACAAGGACATGCCCTATTAATCTCTCTTTGGATATCCATTTTTTTTTTAGTCTGATCCCAGCTTCATCAGATACAGGTCTTTGGTAGTTGTTACCATACCAGAGGATATTCATAAAAAATTCAAACAATGGGAAAAAAAAGAGATATCTTACAAGACAGAGACCATGGAGCAAATAAATAGATTGACTGAGAAGAGAGAAATAATTCTAGTAGATGCAATTTCTTTTCTCAGGAGATTGACGATTCAAGTACAAAGCTGCTGTTTTAGATGCTGCCATGTCTTCGTGGTTAGTGGATAGAATTCAGCACCATGGACAGTTACTCTGCAATACAGTGGTTTATTCAAACATGCTCAACAGACATTATTATATCTTTCATTCTCTGTAGTTACATAAGATGGCACGGACAGTAAAATGCTTTAGTTGTGGATCTTTTTGTCTTTCACATCATATCCATTCTTCTCTTTTGAAATGGTAGGCTCAGACACTCCTCTGGCGTGGGTGTAAAAGCTCTGTGTTTTTGTGTCTCCTCATGAGTGAACTCTTGCATGGCACTCATCTCGACATTTCATTGCTTTCATTCTTCAATTCACAGCAGTATACTTCTCATTTCAAACTTTGTATTTGTCCAGCACTCAGCTGAGTGAGACAGCCTAAGATCTGTCAATCTTCCTCATTCTTTGTCCAGTTTAATGCAAACGAAAGCTCTGCTCTGACAATGCTGCAGGAAATGTGAAGGAAATTGTTGTCTGAACTAAAGCTAACTAGCAGAAGTAATTTCTTTCCACTTTAGAAAGTAGACCAAAATTTCAGGCTTCAAAAAAGACAAAAATTCACAAAACCCATAAAAAAGTAGTCCATATAACTAAATTATCTGACTAGAAGCCGTCCAAAGCAATGTGACTGTCACTGACTGTCATAAAGAAACTGTTTATTTCTTTATATCATGGCAAAATGTGAATTTTATTTTCACCCAGCCCTTTTTAAAGTTAGAAATGTATTAGTATTTCCAGCTTTGCAATTCCGATATTGTGATGAATATACAGGCATTATTAATATCATTATTAATGATATTGACACCGGGGACAATCAAGACTTTGCAAAGTTCGTCGAGAGTTCTGGCCCTTATAAAGGTTATGTGCTACACCTGTAGAGGAATTAGTCAAGGTACATGGGTTAAAAGAGTCTGGGTGGAACCATTAATACTCGGGTGAAGGTTCCCACTGATGTCGGTCGGAGAGAGTCAAAGAGGTGCGGCTCGTGACAGATATACTGCATATTGTGAAGTACTATATGCTATAAGCTATTAATGCATTTATATGTTAAGGTGTTATAAACAATAAAATCATGATTTTCTATATAGCTGCTTTGAATCAAAGTATTCCCCAGCAATGCAGGCCATTCGTGTTATATTATACAAACAGATTTGAATGAGAGAAGCAAACTGAAATTATTACCAATGATTCCCCTCCAGTTCTTCAGGCAACCTAGAAAAGAGCTGTTTTACATTAGCACTTCATTCCAATTGAGCTTAAAATGACCATAAAGTGTGTGGGGCTAAAGCATGGCGTTTTCAAAAGATTGATGCCAATTTGTGCCTCCATCAAGGCAATCAGGTGGATGAGGGCAAACTCAGTATTTTACACAAATTATGATAAATCGCAGATGGCGGTCATCATGATCTCTTCTGCTCTAATAAGATCCAATCTGGGCAAATGGGTGTTGGTAGATTTGTATCTCTTGGAGGCACTGCAAAAATCCTGACATCCTGAAGATTAACTGACTGCTGGTGGGTATTGGCTTTTTGAGGAAGAATGAGCAAATAAAAAAACAATCAATGCTGATAAAATACATCTTTGCAGTTGTTTTTACAAGTTACAGAAACATTTTTATATCAAATATTATTACTCATAAGTTTGCCTGGTGAACCTTTTTTATGCAGTGTGTGTAGTTTTATGCTTATACAGGGGCATCTTTATGGTTTCTGGGCCCCCTGAATAGTATTGACTTGGGGGGGCCCCCTTAGTAGAATCACATTCTTTGCATCAGGCTGATCAAGGCCCTCGGAATTGTCCCAATCTCTACCTCACCCTTCTCCCTCCCCTATAGGACCCCTGTGTTTACATGGTTAGTATTTTATATTTCTCAGGCTTTGAAAGTAGGATGGGTGAAAAAAATCCATGCATCGATGCAACGCGATTCTCTCTTCAATGATTCTGAATCGATTCTGAGTATTTCATCGATTTTTTTTTTCCCCCCGCATATGGTACATGTGCGTGCTCCAGATGCACCGGGCTTCATCAGTAATAATCAACGGCAATAATGCAGATGTCATGGTGGTGCACAGGCAAGGCACAGAGAGGTTCGTTGAAGTAGATAAACATATTTAATATTTACAAATATATATACGCAGGAGCAGGTTACACACACACTTAAATCAGACGATAACGGACAAAAAACTGGAAGACAGGAAGCAACTTATAAAGGAAGGGAAATCAATGATAATTGACTAGACACACCTGAACAGACTAACTAATCAAACAGAACTGGGTCACGAGGAAAAACAAAGAGCACATGGGGAAAACACAACAAAGAAAATTCCAACTATTAAAAGTATTTCTGTAAACTTTCATGTACTCAAAGAGAACTTTTTTAAATAAGTAATGGTAAAAGATTAGCATGTTTATATAATGATAAAAAATTAAAATTTTGCACAAAATAAATTTGACCCTGGTTTCACAGACAAGGCTTAAGCTTGTTACAGACTAAAATGCAAAAAAGTAGATCAAGAATCGTTTTGGAATCGGATTGTGACTCCCAGAATTGGATCAGATCGTAAAGTGCCTTAAGATTCCTACCCCTATTTGGAAGTGTGTTTTAAATGTATGTATATGAATTGAACTCTAAACACACTAATAATGGCAATTTAGAACTATTTTACATTGGTGGTTAAAGATGCAATTCTACCATTCTAAATAACTCCAAAATGTGTAATGTAATGTAATGTACTTCACTTTGCTAGAATGCTCCAATCCTGCAAATTTAAAGTTTGCATTCTTTTAATTCATCTTAGCCCATCCTTTCTATTAGTCACTAGTCGTAACCAAACTCTAACAATGGAACACATATTTTTGTACACTTTTATTTATTTATACATTATTGTACGATCAAAACGGGGTGGGATTTAAGGTGAAGCTTCATGCTTACCTTTTCCATATGTTTTGAACGAATCTTTTCATAGCAAATCACCACCTCATAAAATAGAAAATTTTTCTCATGAGATCAGGTTATAATTCGACAAACGTAACAATTGTTACTTTATATAATGCTCAACCAATTAAAGCTGGAGTCACAGTAAAGTGTCAGTAATTTCATGTATTTTTTGTCTCATAACCACTGCCAAAATAATAATAATGAGCAATCTGAGGTAGAATTCCTTTCTCGAAGATGCAATGCTTTTTCTTACAGTACACCTTCTGGTTGCAAGCCTTATACCACATGGACCTGTAACCACAGAAAAGACATATTCTGAATTTAAAGCAGACATCTCAATCACAGACACCTTGAAAGGAACAAAGCATCAGACAGCAGATAAAATTTTGTCCAAGGCTTCTAACACTTGAACGCCGTCTGTGTTTTCAGTTCACTCTCAGATTCACTCTCAGGGATGGTTTTCCACAACCAAGTCCTTGGACGAAAGGTCAGTTATCTTCCAGTGGATTCAGTACACATCCCACAAGCTGTCACAGCCTGTTCTGATCGTAGCAGAACTGCCAACAGACGAGCACTGCTCCATCGCAAACAAATGGTGGAACACACATGAAAATAGCAAGGAAAAGTTTTTAAAAAGATCAATATGCTTTTCAGAACACTGATGCGTATGATTTTAGCTTCAGAGGAAAATCAAAACACTTTATCACTGCAGTTTCCAGCTGATATAAAGTGGCAGTAAAACAACAAGATCTTTTCTTAACATTCACAAAAAAAAATTTAAATTATCAATTAATTCATTGCATAATTCTGTATTATGACCTCAAAACACTTTTATGGCACGTGATTTGTATAGGTAAATTTGCTCGGAAGCTCACCTGGTACAGCAATGCAGTTAGTATAGTGTAGGGTAGAGTTATATAATTTTGCAGATATAATGACATTTATTTAATATATTTATAATAGCCAGATAATTAAGAGAGAATAGCATCATTAAAAATAAGGTACATTTCTTTTGGAAGCCTAGGAATTATTTTACAATAATAGAAGATATACATTTGATAAATATAATAAATCTGAAAAATATTTGAAAACTTCTGTTATCTTGAAATAAGTGTGGTCTTTGTGGAAGAGTGTTAAAGATTGCCTAAAGCTAATGGAAATTATTAAAAATATCTATGAAAATTAGCAATATATTTAATTGTAATTTTTGTACATGATGTGAAAACAGGTTGATTGATCTAATAAATAACTTTCATGCATCAAACCAATCTTACATAACTTTTGATGGCTATTATGTAAGCTTGTTTTCCCAAATCCCTCTGCTGGACATCAATGTTTTTATTCCCACACCAGAGCCAAAGGGTGCCTGCCTCTAGACATTGAGTTGCCTCTCATGTTTGTAGCATTAATCTTGCCCCTCAGAGTAAAATGCAGTTATTTAACAGTCACTTCTTCAAACGCCTTCATGCAAGGGTCCTCTATATTATTCTAAAAGTCCCAAATGTTATTGAACTAAGCTCAGTGCTGCTTCTGAGCCCTAATAGGCATGTTTTAAGTTCTGTCACATTAGGTTTTCTTTCATCTCCATGGTTGCCGCTTTGTAGTCATTTAATGAAAAAGTTACAAGAGACTTTTTAGTGAATAAATAAAATGTCTCTGTGAATGTATCTCCAAAACAGTGCAATTGGTGACAAATAGGACCTCTCTGTGATTACAATAGATAGAGGAACAAAAAAAACTGAATTGAATTATATCTGAATTGATTGCTGTGTGCATGAGAGGACACGAGCAGTAATCTGCATTTTTGGGGCCACTGTGAAAGTCATGACAGTAATTGCTTTTGCCTCATTCCTTTAAGGTTTCAGCTGGTTATTTGCATTTTAATTTCTGTGATATTGCATCTGATCTGCTGCTGATATTTTAATTAAAGGGCAGTTTGACTTTAGACTATAGAAGTCTGGACCATATTGTTCCTTCACTCAGAGTTTGTCTTCCACATGATTATTGTTCTTCTTCAAGCAAAGTTATTAGTTACAATAGTAAAATAAAACAGTGTAATGACTGTGTTGATAACTGAAATGAAGCTGACTACTCTTGTCATCCTGTTCTTATTTTAGAGCTGTGAACGTACCTTTAGAAGCATATGGTGAACGTCTGGGGCAGTGGCAATTTCCCTGAACGACATGACTAATGAGATTATTCAAAAGCAAACGTTTTGATTAGATGAAATATGTGCATCGCAGTAAACATTTTGTGACATGCATACTGTTGACAAAAAGAAATTGATGAGAAATTGATGTGCAAGTTCTTAAATCATAATTTTACTCATTTGACACATTTAAAGTTTTATACAAGTTAAACCCTTCGGTATGGATATGTATTTCATTGTGAATTGGCTGGCTTTGTTCAAGTGTTTTGTTATATTTTTACATTTGGGAATGCCCAAAGAATGCCCATCTTTCCAACTATAACAGTATTTCCCTGGTCCTGTGCGGTGTTGGGGGGTGCCCAAGACTAGGGCTGATAAATACTGAACTATAATGATGATGCTAGCAGTTTATTTCACAGTCTTGTTTATCATGTATGTGGTATGTACTTGTTGTAGTAACTACAATAACTTGGTAAAAGCTACTAACCCCTAACCTACCCTAAACCTAACCCGATCCCAATTTAAATGTGTCTCTAATGCATGTGCACTTACATAGTAACTAGAAGTGTACATAATGTACATTGTACTGTATCTGTAATATTTCTGTAACTACACACATGTAACAACTTGCTAAATGGTATTACAAATGTGTAACAGGACATTGGTAACAACACTTTTTTTTCACTTCACTGAGTATTTGTGTAACAGGAATTATATAACTATATTTTGTAACAACAGTAATTGGATGCATTCGATCCAGGGGGTGAAAACGGATAGGGATATGTAAAGTGGGAGGAGTTGGATCTGGAGTTGGAGTTGCTGCATACAGTAACTGTAATACCAGAGTGCTTACATGGTAACTTCTCAGGTACTGTCCACCAAATATAAAGTGTAACATTCTGGACAGCAACCACAATTTATATTTAAAGCCTTATAATTAATATGTAAAAACTTACTGGCCGCTGCTGTGTAACAGTAGAGTAATTACATGGTAAATCCATAGAAATTGTTTACTTATATACTTAATATAAATTGTAACACTTCCATTACCAAAAAGTGCTGTTACACATTTGTATTTTTATTACTAAAAAGTGTTGTTACCAATGTCCTGTTACACATTTGTGCTAATTACTAATTACATAATTACTTATAACATTCAGTGTGTTGTTACATTTGTGTAGTTACACAAACATTATAGCTGTAGATATTATGTACTACATTCTACATAAACATCCAGTTAATATGTAAGTACAGTACGCAGGTATTAGGGACACTTGATATGAAGAGGGACCCAAAAGACACTTTTTGTAATCAAAACAGTGCCAGCTTTTTATTTAACTAAAAAGCTCTATTTTTCCTGTCAAAAAAAGATGCCAAGATTAAACCCTATTCGGACCCGGCATTGTCCTTCGCGTTTTTTCGTTGTTCTAATGTTTGTTTTCTAATAAATGTTGTTTTGAAGTCAAGTTCCTGCCTCCGTGTACTGCCTGCCCGTCTTGGAAAGCGAGAGCGCGAGTCTCGTCAGCTGACAACGTAACAGAACATCAGACCACAGATTTTCAGCGGAAAGAGCTGTCACCCATCCTAGTGGCTTTTGATCCGCTAGTGATGGGTTCTGACACCACCTTCCAGCGAGAGGGTCTGTGTGGTGTCCAGTCTGGTTCAGTTACGCAGCCAGGAGAGCTGTGCAAAGCCCAGTCGGTGCCGGTGTCACCGCCAGGAGAGCGGTTGAAAGTCCTTGTGGTTCCTAGCCCGCCTATAATGGGTACTATACCCATTTCACGGTACGAGGAGCCGTGTGTTTCCCAGTTGGTCCTGGTTACACAGGCTAAGAAGCTCCAGAAGGTCCTCCAAGCCAACACGTAATGGGTATTTGGCCCATTTTGTGGGCCAAAAATATCACACTTTACCTCTCTACTAAACTGGATAATGTGAGCTAAAAAGAAGTTTTAGAGTATAATTTGTGCAGTGCAACTCAAATTTGTGAACCAAACTAATTATTATTAGCTGAGAGGAACAAACTGAGTATCTAAAAAAGTAGCCCCACACTAGCTAAAATTTCACGCTATTTAATTGGTCTAGACATGAATATATAAAACTCTGCTTCAGCTTCTACCTATCTTCCATGGTTAACAAACATTTACCTTTGGGGAGAAAGGGAGAGAGGGATGGGAGAGAGTACTCGTCATCTTTCACATGTGGCTTCCTTCTCTTTTGTTCTTGTTTGGCGACTCAGTCGAGTGTGCAGCAAAGGCTCTCTCTGTGCAAACACTTTCCCTTGAATTCCTGTCTGCACTGTCATCTACCGTCTCCTCTCATTTGTGTGTTCCTCTGGAGGAAATACTCTTCAAGATGTTCGTCCCTATAGATGCGAAAATCAGACAATGTGAAAAACAACAAGGTGTCCTCTGAGAACAGGGCTCCAAGACCCATCCAGCAGGCAGCATCTATTAGAAATGGGGGTTTTTTCCCACCAGTTGTAAACACTGTTGAATATTCAAGCCTCACCGGGAGGGAGGCATGCTAAAAAATTTAATTTAATTTTACAGGAAACTTTGGCATGACTTTTAACTGGCCTTTCAAAATGACACTGCGAGTTTGATGATGAAAACCATATCCTATTTATTATACTCATAAGAATGAGGCAACAATTTATATGAAGCATAAAGTATTGGTCATTTGTGCCATCATGTTTTGTTTTATGGCACACAACAATTCTGGCTTACTTGAAATATAGACTATATAACAACAAACTACACAAAATTTGAACGTGCCTGAATAGAATGCCCATCTGGTAATTGCTCTGCTACAGGGAAGTAAATATGATTTGCAGTACAATTTGGGACATATATAGGAGAGACATATTTACCACAGTATATAGATATTGATTTACATTAGTTGGACTATCTGTTTTTCTGACCTTGGATGATAACATGCTTTACATCAGATTTGTTAAGTGACAGGCTCTGTGACTGGGCACTAGGATTGCAGCGGTGAGGAAATTATCGACATGTAGCACCATGGTGGAGGCGTCATTTGAGTTTGTCTTTTCCTCCTTTCTTTCAGTTTTAAATAGCCTGAAAGCAAAGAAAATCTCCTTAGTTATTGTTGCTATGCCTGTCATACTTTCCCGCCTAGCACGTCTATTACAGTATGTACGCACCAGTGTCAGACACTCCCAAGTTGATAATTAGTAATTTTTGGCAAACAGGTGAGAGATCTGAGAAAGCAAGACAATTGCATACTGCAGTATGCATTCAAGGGGTATATCCACATCATAATATGCATCCGATTAGAAAATAATTTAATCAAAATTGAAGCAAAAGCCTATAGGTCACAGCGCAAGAAGCAGCCGCCTCATACGCCAACCATTCAAATCGGAAACCGAAACTGAGGAACAGCTTTGACATAGTCTTGTGGAATTAACACACTACATTAGCCTGAATACCTTGCAATGTTTACATTTTCGCGCTTATATTTTTTGCTCACCAGGCTAAAAAGCTGTTAATTTAGTAATGAACGAGGGCCTCCCACACTGCTTGATCCATGCCCAGCATTTCTTCCCTTGGGTTTTAGGTTTCATGAAGGGAAAAAAATTTCCCCACCCCATATCAAGTTTGCACAATCCATAAACACAATGCTCCGGCGTGTGTCCCCAGCTCGAAAGCTTGACAGACCTCCTGCACCTAGCTACGGATGCTAAGCCACGATTGGCCTGTGGTGTTTTTTGGGCGTGGCTTAACGAATGGTCAATTTAAGATATTTTTGATGAAAACTGGGAGGTTTGTTAATAGGGGTGTAACAATTTGCGTATTGTACGATTCAAGGTAATTTTTCAAATAATCAAAGTGATCATACTGTTGTAACGCTCAGAATGAAGGAGACTGTAAAACAAGGGTAAAGTTTTGACAGTTTTTAATGATTGCAGTAAATCAGGGCAGTTCTGATAAACTGAATTCTTTTAGAGGCAATTGTAACCTACACAAGGTAACTGAAGTGCAACCTCTATTCCGCCAGAGGGTGGCGCGTACACCCCAGCGAATCTTTTAATAAAAAAAAACAATACACCTTTCTTCCGGTGAAGACGCTGCTAGAAATCAACAAGGACTGGTTGAAAGTTATGAGAGAGAATTAAGCCGCATTTCTTTGCGATCTCTTCGAGAAATCTCCGATTGGTTTTAAAGAGGGATTGACATCTGAATCTGGCCCTAGTGGTCAGTGGCGAGCCAACCGCAGAACTGAACAGA
>JAUCNO010000795.1:17174928-17188862 GCA_032353835.1 Enteromius viviparus | reverse complement strand
TTGTGATTTTATGAAACTCAAAAATTATATTTATATATATATATATATATATATATATATATATATATATAATTAGAGCTTAATTAGAGCTTTTTTACTGAAGAACAAAGACCATAAAAATAAAAAGAGCATGCTCACTCTCAGCAATAAAAAGGTAATTTTTTTATAAATTCAATGGTAATCCCAATTGCCTTTATATCAAGCACAAAGGGTAATAATATATAAAAATTCTCAAAAAGCCTTTAGAAGATAAATTGGTTTGTATAATTGGGCTCCAAGCCTGCTGAACAAGGTGTTAGGTGAGATGTGCACAAAGACAGAGCAGCAGGTGGCACCATAAAAGACACGTCAGTGTACTTGGCAGCAAAGATCTGCTCCTCATCTCCTGTTGGCTTGTGAAACAACTGAAAAATGAAGTACAATGCTATTGTGTGTGTGTTTCTATTGTGTTTCTTTTTCTAGCCGTTGATACCACAGAGATTAGGATTAACAGATGAACAAGATTACGCATCAGATGGGATTCTCGGGTTGTGAGGGGCAGAACAACGGGGATTAGGTCGCAAGCACCAAAAGGACAACATTCACTCAGTACTGACATATATATATATATATATATATATATATATATATATAAAACAGCTTGGCACAAATGTATAGAACACACACACACTCACGTGTCATGTTCAGATCATAATCAAATGTTTCTTTGCCGGAAACCAATTTAATGGGTGGACGATTCTTAATGTACCATTTTTCACCAGGCACAGGAAATGTTTTCTCTCTTGGGGGTCGGCTTTCAGAAAGTAGTAAAAAGCCCGGCTTGAAGAGAGGTGTGATTTTTGCTGCTGTGTTGTTGGAATTGTGTTTTTTTTTTCAGAATATTTTTTTTATCCAGCTGTGAGGAAGAGTGTGGAACATTACACTCTAAGTGTGCCTGAAAATGGCCGTAGAGTTGGATATTCACCCCGGCTGTTAGTCTACCCAAAGACTGCTTGTTTAATAGAATAATGTGCAAAAAGAAGCAAAAAAAACCTTCAGCACTATGCTTCATTTGACTTCCAGTTTGGAGAACTTTCCTGAGTTCATGGTGGATTTGATGGATGCATAATGTGTCCCCTTAGGGACTGACTTATCTGCTCGTGTGCCATTGAAGCTGATGGGCTGTGGCTGACTTCACATCACACATAATAGCAACTCACCCCTGTCATTCAATATGTTTATGTCTGTTTCTCACAATCTCACGAGCCGATCTCAGTTTAGAAGTGTCTCTTATATAGCATAGTAGTGGGCGCATAGCGATGAGTATTAATACCTCAGTAAATAATTTGTTGTGAATTAGTGATTTAGAGTATGCCAAAGCTTCATTAGAGAAGGAATTTAAAAGTACAATTGATCGCAAGTAAGGGGCTATTTCTGTAAACCCATGTAGCAGTGCATTTATGTTTTTGTAGCTGATCTCAGATCAGTTTAATAAATTTTTAAACATTTTCAATGACTGATTTGTACAATAAAAAGAAAATAGTGCTTAATAGTCTTTTACTGGCCTTAATAATAATAACCAAGCCCTCCATATAATGCAGGTAATTCAAATTTAATGGCATTCAATGATTTGTTAATTGCATTTAATAGGTTACACTTTCAGTAAAACATCTGCAATTGGTTTATAAAAGGTGTTTTTTTCTTTTTTATGCATGTTAGGAATCACAGTGTTTTGAGCACTTTGAAAGAGTCAAAGATTTTTTCGGAAATCACTTATACTGTATATTGTGAAAGTAGCAAAGTGTTTCAATAGTACAGTCAAGAGGTAATCTGAGATGAGTCTTTCAGAAAAATATCCATATGCCAGTAGTGTACAGCTAGATAATACATGGTATATGGTTTAGTTACCATGATGTATACATTTTAGCAGACATGATGTTAGGTTATGATTACAGCTTGTGAGCATAATGATTACTATGTATGGATAGTATTTGTATGTTGACACTGGCACTATCTGAAGTTTTTGCAGTTGTTGGTATTTCTTACACAAAGAAAATATAAGCCCTTATATAGGAGTTATTTAATTTGTATATATACATAAAGCACTTATTTTCCACCCACAATGTTGCCGTCTTAACAAGACATCTAATTGTTTTCAGTAAACACTCTTACTACATGCATTCACACATATATTTTAAATTTATATTTTATACATAAAATGTGTAACAAATTGAGCTAAAAAATAAGTTTAGCTTCATGTACACTAAATAAAATTATTAATTTAAAATATTGTGCAGTTTTTTGTCTTCATATATAAATTTCATGTGTCAATATGGGCATACGTGCATATATTGCGGTATATTAAAAAACATCAACACTTGTTTTCCAAATATATGAAAATTAGTATGTGGCATTATAACTTTAAAGTTATTCCTATTCATATATTTCCTCAAATATTTCCTCATCTTCTCAAGTATTCACAAAATTTACTTTACGAATAATTGGCATAGCTGCTGTTCATTAGCCTGGCTTCCACGACTATTAAGCTTATAGGAGCTTAGTCTGGCTAGGCTACCTTACTACCTGCCTTCTGGGAGGCGGGCTTAACCTGTGTCCAATCAGATGCCTCTGTATACTACTGGATGAATCTACAACCAATCAGACCACTCATTCCGATGACGTATGCGTAGCGGCGGAACCTGAAGCCACCGTAACATTCATTAAAGCAGTAGGAAAATGTCTTTACTTACTTTAATTACTTTTGCTCCATTTTAAAAGAAAAGCCGTCATGACAATTTTTCAAAACAGCTGCAACAGCAGAGTCGAGACTATTGAACGTTTGTTGATGCTCGGTACACGCCATGTTTGAAATGGTTCTCAGATGCAGAACTGCGTTACGGGCCCCAGCTTGTTTCTCATTGGTTCCCATTTTTTGGGAACTGAAATGCTCTAAAACGGCAGCTTGGCCAGACTAACTTTGCTCGCGAAAAGAATGTAGCATGTAGCATCAAAGGAAGTATGGGCGCATCCAAGCTAGCTGTTCATAGCATTTCCGACAGAAGGCATACATTTGTTTGAAAAAGTGAAAGGCGAATGGTTCGGTTCTTTCAGTTTTAAACAGCTTTGTTTCTAGCATTTCCCAATATAGAATTTATACAGTAGGTTACATGCTATAGCCTCAAATTGTACCGTGAATGCTAATGATGGCAGAAATGTAATTCAAAGCTAGCTTTTTTCCAAGCATTGCGCAATTCCTCAGATGTGCTGGCTGAGACACATGTGGCTGCGCACTAAATCTTTTTGTGCATAGCCAAGCTATGTCTCCTTTCAACCACACAGCAGTTGTTTTCCGTATTCTTGGGCTCTCCATCACAGCATGTAAAATCTGTCCTGATTACTCTGTCCACAGGCTGAGTGAACGTCCCCAGGAACGGTCCCCAAGTGAATGAGGTTGTGCAATACAGAAGGGCTTTCACTCTGCTGCTGAGTGCACTCTGACAAGATTGCTGTCAAATCCTGAGGATGGACAAGAGTTATTGAGTGTCACATGACCGTAATGGGAAGGCAGGGGGTGTGGAATATAGGGGGAAAGAGGTGTGTTGATACATGCCAAACTAGGGGAAAAAAACTAAAATGTCTGAAGTAATGATGTGATATTCTCTCTTAGTGCTGTGTTATGCTTTTTTTTTTAAATTACAGGATCCCAATGTTCCTGTGAGACGCACTTTAATTTAGCATTTTTCTAATATAATGCAATGTGATACAAAAGCCCTGAATCACTAAAGTGAAAAATGCATGCTTGCTAAGCTTCCACTTAGGGGAAGAAATTAAGAATTTGTTGTTGTTGTAGTTCTTATCAGCCTTTTTTTTTTATTATAATATTCAATCATAAATCAACTGAAAATGTAACGGATGGTCATAAGCATTCATGCTTAATGTTAGTGGCATCTAGTGGCCGTGGTTGGTACCGCATGATATAGCTGACTAGCTAGGAAAACAATTGAGAATAAAAATAAAATAAATTCGATAATAATAATAATTTCACGTTGGACAAAAAATAAATGTGCAGACAAAAAGAAAACAGTTTAGAGAATAAATGGAGGAAGAATTTTTATT
The DNA here is from genome assembly GCA_032353835.1 of Enteromius viviparus. NCBI lineage: Eukaryota > Metazoa > Chordata > Actinopteri > Cypriniformes > Cyprinidae > Enteromius > Enteromius viviparus. The sequence continues at coordinate 17,184,767 of JAUCNO010000795.1, read as the reverse complement.
AAAAAAAATTTTATTGAGAGTTTCCATAAAGTGTGAAATGAAATTTAAAAATGAACAGCTTGTTCAGTTTTCTCCTTCTTAGAAAGAATTAGATTAAATTTGCATGTGACACGAATTAAAGCCTGATGATCCATGCACATATTTGAAATAACAATTTCAATATCATTTCATCAATTCATATTTCATCAAATGCAAAACAAAGCTGATAGTATTCGCCTTTAAATAAACGAACAGCAAACCTCTTTGAGATACAAGGCTACAGGCTTATTTCACAAATTAATGATCCAAAGAGCGTCTTGTGCTTTAATGGAGACGAGTAAATTTGACCTTGTGTGCAAATGAGTTAACATGCTCGATATCACAGATGTTAAATATAAATTTTATCTCATAATATATCTTTGTACAAAATATAACCAAACAAACATTTCAGTTTTTCTAGGTTTAATACACAAGAATGTGTTGCACGCTGTGTAGCTGTTTCCATCCTCTCCGATTCTCTGCATATAGAGTCAGATGTCTTTATTCTGCAGGAATTGAGTGCTCTCTTGTGGTATTAACAGAAACTGACCCTGCCCAGCATGCAACAGTGTTTGTGGCAGCCTTTTGTCATATTGTCATAATGAAAGAACCCATGTTTTGTAAAGAAATAAGGGGGAGACATTAGATGAATATATTTACATCGTATACCACAGGCAGCATTCAAAAAGCCCTGAGTCGAGAACAAAAGTGCGGAGACCAGTACAAAACAACAATCTCTCTAGGTGCCAATCAAGTGCTTTCTCTCAGCATGTCCAATTCTAGAGCTTTCCATTCTCTCCCCTGTATCAGGAGACCCGGCTTTTCTTCTCTTTCTTCTCCGATCTGACACAGCACCTCTCACAATTTGAGCAATAATCAAGTGTTTGTGTGCTCTGCACCGAGCCGTCTCATCCTGGTCTGCTTTAACAGCAGCGTTCTCTCTCTCTCAGTGATACCCACTCTTATCTGCACCTTTTCTCATTACCTGCTTCTGTTTTTCCACATTGCTTTTTCAGTAATCCCAGCCTATCTGCGTATCATGTGTCGTCGCTATCACGCAATCTCCTTTCCGCATTCTGGCTGTTTTGCCTCTCTTTAGCAGTCGTGGCCCGACTTGCTCAATTTCACCCACGTACTGGAGCTCTCTCTCTTTCTTTCACTCCCGCTAATCTTATTTTCATCTCCAATCATTAACACGCTCTCCAGTCTTTCTCGCCTCTGCACACGCTCATTTATCTCTCTCCATTTTATTGTTTTTCTCCATCCAGCGCCACCTTTGCTTTCCATCATCGTGAAGTAAGTTTAGCAGGTAAATCAGCCGTCACTGTTGAGTAGGCCTGGCGATTGCCCATGAGTGCTTTCTGTTAAAATGATTCCCGCCCCTGACCTGGGGGGACTGCTGATCGGCTCTTGGTGGGGTTGTGTAAATTACAGATGTGAACTGAGGACAAACTGTGCAGCGCTGGAAACAGATCATTAAAGACTTAAACGATTTAAATGTTTTGTTTAAAAGAGTAGAAAACTCCTGCTGGGGAAACTGTGATTGTAATCAGCCTAAGCACCCTTTAAACGTATATATAAAGTACAATAGCAAGGAACTGTAAATATGGTAGTTAAATGCCGTGGGACACTAATGCTGGGCGCAAACTGCATGAACTGTCTGGGGTACCATCTACTACGTACAAAGTCCCTTTCAAGCAAAGTTTGTTCATTCTGAGGATATGTTTGCAATGCCTCTGGGTAGCACAAACAAAACCAAGACCTATTTATAGAGTTGTTTACCCAAAAAGGAAAATTCTGTCATTGATTACTCACCCTTGTGTCGTTCCAAACCCATAAGACCAGCGTTCAAGTTCTGAAAACAAATTAAGATATTCTTGATAATATCAGAGAGCCATCTGTCCCTCCATAGACAGCAACACAAGTGAAATGATCTCAGATCCAGGCATCAGTAGCTCAACATTAGTTTTGGGACGATAGGAGAACACTTTTTTTGCGCAAAGAAAACAAAAATAACATCATATACTCAACCATTCTTCTCCCGTGACTTACACTTTCCGCCTTTGATATCTTAATAAATATCTTACTTTATGTTTCCGAAGATGAACGGAGGTCTTGCAGGTTTGGAAAGACATGAGGGTAAGTAATTAATGACGTAATGTTCATTTTTGGGTGAGCTAACCCTTTAAGTGAATGGGGCAATCCTTTTAAATTTTAAAAACTGCCCTATGAGTTGTGATCTTGGAACACAAAACCAGTCAGTTGTCAATTTTTAAACTTGAGATTTATACATCATCTGAAAACTGTATAAATAAGCTTTTCACCTATGATTCGTTTTGTGCTGCAGGGTCACAATTAAATTACATATTTCAAATCAGCAACAAAATCTGAAATGAACTGCCCCAATAATGTTGTTTCTTATGCTCAAATAGCATTAAAAAAAGCATATTTTTCTGGTCAGGCTGGCCAATGTGTATGTAATAACACGGTAATGACTGCACATATGCATTAGCTGGTTTGTCTTCAGGTTTTAATGGGAACAGAGCTTCTAATGCCTGGTGCAGTGACGCAAGGACTTTACCAATCAGCGATTTCGATTAGAAGGAGGGAGTATACCACCACATTGCAGTTTCTTCTATTTAAAAGCATATGAGTGAACTGTCTTTGTATTTCTATAGTCTTTGGTACTACACAACATGTCGGTAACAGCAGTAATACATTTCAGTAGACCAAACTATTGATGAAACCTGCTAAACAAGATCTACATAATATTCACAAATGCAAGCTCATAGAGAACATATTGCATTAGCCCTGCAGTTACAGTATGAAACACTGCTTAAACCCCAAACATTTTTATCTCACAGTCCTGAATATGAAAAATAAAATAGCTGCTTGTTGGAGTTCTGTTGCAGGTCTTTATGACTCCTTCCCCTGTACTTTCCAGTGCCCTGTTTTGTGCAATCTTATTGCCTGTAAGACATTGTCGATGTCAAAACACATTTTACACAGCAGGACTGTGAGTTGCAGGTATTTTTTTTTGCTACATTCAATTTACCTCAACCTGTTTTTCGATCCTTTGTGCTCAAGTGAAAATCAGGGCTAAAATCATGCAGTGTAAACATGGCATAAACTGACCATCTGCCAGAGTCATCCAGCCTAGTTTTTTTCAAATTGTTCAACACCAGGACTTTTCAGACTCGGACCCCATATGCGCCTTGAGCTTGTTAAATTGTCATCGGGCAGTCGGTGAGACAGATCACTAAGATTGGGTTAGCACAGTGTTTACCAACCCTGTTGCTGGAAAAATACCACCCTACCTCTGTGTCCCAACTCAGAGGCTACATACTTTAAAGACAAAGGATATCACTTCTTCATTTTTGGCTTTAAAAAATATCCTTCATTTGAGTGTATACAATTAATGGATACAAATAAATTATTTGTGGCCCAGACTATCCCAAGACATATTCTGCACCAATCACACTATGATTTTGAGAGATATCCTTTGTATCTAACAATACAAATCGTACTTAGGATATGATTTTATAGATAGTTTATATCATTAACTAAATGCATTAATAGACTAAAGTGGTCTTATTAAGGGTGAAACTGAAAAGATTTGAAAAGTTTTATATTTAGATGACAAAGTTGTCAAAATGAAGCTACACGTAAATCAGCAAAAAAGACTAAAAACAATATATTGTGCGTACCAGAAAAGTAATTAGTGATGTGACTTCATAGAGAAACACTAGCCTATATGCCTCTGCACATTCCCAACCATTCCCATAGACTTTTTTGTAGTCTATTTCATTTTCGTAGTTTACACTAGAGACAGTAAAGCAGTTCATTATACTTGGATAACACTTTAGAATAATGTTCCGTTGTAAGTCATTTATAAGTGATTAGTTAATGATGAAATGTTCATCTACAAAAGATTCACAAATGATTAATAAGTGATTATTATGTTTACTGTAGTTCACATGAGGTGCACAGTGCTAAAATACTCCATGTGTTTACCATCTTTACCCAACATATCATCTGTCCTAATGAGACAAAAGCTTTTCACACTTTATTAAATAAATAAAAAAAATACATTTTTTTTGTGCTTTTCAACATATCACAACTTGTAGTTAAACATAATAATCACTTATTAATCATTTGTGAATGTTTTGTAGATGAACCTTTCATCATTAACTAATCACTTATAAACGACTTATAAAAGACTTACAACGAAACGTTATTCTAAAGTGTTACCAAAAAGTCTAGTATCCACATACCCTAGTATATGCATAAAAAGTACTGTAAAAAAGGACTTTTTCAGTGAATGATTCTGCAGATTACATCATCCTATGCTAGTAGGTGGCATCATGTGACCACCTTAATGACTGAGTCATTGAAACTTATTCAACCTATTTATTTAACAGCAACAGATGTTTTATTTGACAGAGCACAATATACTGCCAATATTATATCTACAATGTAAGTTATTCACTAATAGCTAGTTGTCTATTGAACTGTTACCTAAAATCACATTCACAATTCCAGTAGGACTCAAAATTCCAAGAAGAACCAATAGCCTTTGACACTGCATCTAATAAACACAGCACCTATGACTTAAATTGCCAAAAAAAAAAAAACAAGATGCGACAAGAAGAGCATCTGGTGGATATGTACACTGACCAATTAAAAAGCAGCTCAGACAGAACGGCTCCCAGGGTAAACAGCCGTTAAGGTTTTGTTTACACTCTATATAAATGCGATTTGGTTTTTAAATATCTAAGCCATTTTGGAAAGTGATGCAATAAGACGTGTTTGTTCAGACAGTATACTCAATATCTGTTGTATCTACTTTGGTTGCTATAGTGATGATGTAATCATCAGCAGGATGTCAAGAGACTTTCTCATGCAACAACCGAGAATGGCTGTCAGTGTAGAAAGAGACGACAGATCTGGAAATGTGGCTTCTGTTCACATCTATCATGACATGTCGCTGCTCAGCCCACAGTGCTAAACTCACAATGTTGGCACAGACATTTAGAAAACTATTCACCAATAGTGTATTTTACATTCTTATTGTTTTATTTGAATATTTGTATTGTTCTTTTAAATAAAAAAAAACATTTAGTGAGTTGTTCATTTTTAATATATTAATAAGTAAATAAATGTAAGCACACTTGAGGTACTGTTTAGGCTGAAAGCTTGATTATTTCATGCTTTTTCTGCCACATTAATGTAATGCCTCTGAAGTATCTTAGTATTTTTGGATTTTCTCTGAAAATATTTATATATGAGACTGAAAGATTTTTAATCAGTTAAAAACCAGAGTAATTAAAGCATCTTGTGCTTTGCATATCATAATGGTTATAGTCATCCTTCACACCACGTTACTGTCTGCAGCCGCTTAGAAACACTTGTAACATCCAGCAGCTTTGACAGCAATCATATAAAAGAGCCCTCATCAATGACAGCCCTTCTATATCCCTTCACTTTTGTTCCCAGGGACATTTAATAACTTTGGAAATATGAAGGGCCAATGAATATTACACTCCAAACAAGAGAAATGAAGTTAAATCTATAGATAATGATAATGAGCTCTAAAAGACTTCCTGTGACATTTCTAGCAGCTGAGGTCTTTATTTCCCATCATCCTTCGAGGACAAGTAGATGGCAAGTGGTCAAAATCCATCATCATGCCTTTTATCATTGCTCTTTCTTTAGGTTGGAGACTTCTCCAAACACCAAGGAATTAAACTTTGACTCACATCTCAAACCATTTGTACTATACCTCAAATCCTGCAGCTTGATGAGAAAGAGGTAAGCGACTGGTGGATTTTCATCTGTTTAAAGATGAAATGGGTAAAAGATCCCATAGACTTACACTGAAGGAGAGACCTGAGGTCTATTATAGAGGTTGCTTGGACAACATTATCCTATTATACCACTTTAAAATTGTGACAGTTTTACACAGGCGAGCATCACTCCCATTTGCTTTAGAATATATTGCTAGACTGATCATAGCATTTCAAATCTAACACACACACAGAGCAGAAAGGGCATTTTATAAACACTTGACATTTTGATCTGAATCTGAGGTCATTTTCTCACAGTTTATGTAAAAGAGTTAGAAGGAGCAGTTTAGTGGTGCATTTTTGAGCAGATGCAGATGCTTCTATATTGTCATGCTTGAAATGTTTTAAATATAACCATGTGGTGTGGATAATGCACTAACAGTTTTCTTTTTTATTTAGTGTTTTTTTTTTAATCTGATATAGTTGTATGCACTTCAAACAGATGAAGTAAAGTGCATACAATTTGTTTTATTGTTTGGATATTCCAAGCTGAATTTATCTAATACCAAGTAGGTGTTGAGGCACCTGAAAAATACAAGTTTACCTGTTTGTTTGTTGGTTGTTTTTTGTTTGATTGTAACAACAAACACCATTAATTGTATAGTAAAATAAAATAAAAGTTTGTCAACTTTGTCATTCGTGACAATTATGTGAAGAAGATGATTGTGGACTTTTCACAAGAGTCAGGGTTGCCAATGTTAACAGCCCAAGGACCCTATCCAAATACCAACTTAAAAATACCAAATACCAAACTTAAAATATTCCGCTTTCATATCTATAATACAAACTTTATAGTCAGTTATGCATTTTACACAATATCGGTCACTAGCAGTTATCACAGACAGTAAGTTTTATAAAAGAGCCCAAATGCCCCTCCCTTACAAAAAAAACAAAAACAACATAATTTGTCACAATTTTATCATTGTTAGAAAGTAAAATATTTCAATAGATGCATTTGTGTGAACTTTGCAATACTGAAAAGCGGAACTTATACCCAAATGTAAAAATGGTTAAAAGAATGATAAATCCCCTTTTTCAAATTAAGAATCGACTATATTTTGGTTTAATTATTCAGGCGATGGTGGCAGTGAGGATGCTTACATGCTTTTTGCTATTTTTCATGTAAACAATAAGATTTATCTATATATAAAAAAATATGCAGATCTTCCGTGATAAGTTATGGTTTGTGTGTTTAGAAGCGTGTATTAGTGCAATATTTCGCTTGGTTAATATTTCTTTATTTTTACTGTATTTTACCCTGCTTTTGAAAGAGTTTACATTGATGCAATATATATATATAAATCATATTTTATAGAATATACTGTAGATTCATTGCAATTCAAGCTCAAACAATAAGGGGGCCATAATTCAGTCTTGAAAAGCTGTTCATTGCACACCTGGATGTTCATAGAGAATCATTCTTGGTGAGACCTTGTCATTTCAAGAGACAGGTTAACCATTTCACCCACACAGCAAGCAGTGTCACATTTGACAGCAACCTGTCATTTGCATAGGCTAACCAGAGTCAAAACATGCTGATTCCTCCTGAAAAACACATCATTTCTTACCAGATACACTACTGGTCTGCGTTTGCCCCGACTACTGCATCTCAAATCTACTGCAAGCTCATCTTGAATGCTGCAGCCCACCTGATTTTCAACCTTCTCGAATACTCCCACCTCACACCTCTGCTACTCTTCCTATTCTTGTTAGAATCAACTTCAAAACACTTACCCTGTTGTAAAAGACAGTGGTCAAGAAATCTCCTGCATCTGATCCGTGCTGATGTCCATGACTTGTTCAATGATCCAATGGACCACCATTGCATCTTTACACACTTTTACTGTAAGTAGGGTTTTAAAAATTATACTTTGTAATTATGTCAAATAAAAAAGCAAATGGCAACACTTTTAAATAGGGAACACATATTCATTATAAACTAAATGTTTTACCACCCCGATGATGGGGAGAGGGATGAGAGGACTGGGGGGAGGTTTCTTGGGTGAAGTGAGCTGGCAGACGGGGCACGCCGCGCAGAACCTCTTCTCCTCCGCCTCGAGGCCTGGCCAGTGGAATCGGTCCCTGATGCGTTGCGTGGTGTTGCCGGCTCCCAGGTGCCCCGCCATCGGATGGGAGTGAGCGAGCTCCAGGATTGTCTCCGGCACCACCAGGAGCCGTTTTTCCTCCCCCCTCCTCTGGGCCACACAGTACAAAAGGCCGTTCTGGACTATGAAGTGCGGGAGAGGGTGAGGAGCCAGATGAATCTCTCTGTCATCAATCCTCCGAACCTGCTTCCAACAACGCTTCAACCTTTCGTCGCTCCAAAGGCTCCCCCTCCCGTGACCTGCTGAAAGACATCAAAATAGACATTAGTATCACAAGAGGGGGCCTCACCATCTCTCCCCCTCTCCGTTGTGGCAAAGGCAGGTCGGGTTCCCCCGGGATGGCCGGCGTCTGCGCCTTCGGGTAGTGCGGTAGGCCTGTGCTGCATGGGTCAGGGCCTCCTCGAACCCCGGCCAGTCACGTCTTAGAAGAACTGGAACAGGTAAGTCATTAATTACACCCACCTCTACCATGGTTTTGACTGCTCGTTTAATCTTGAGGGTGGATGTTGGGACGTGCTGGGTGTCTTCATGCACGCAAGTGACTGGAAGGGTGCTCTTTGAGACTGGCCGGCGCCCCACAACTTTGGGTCTGACGAGTGTGATGCTGCTCCCTGGGTCGAGGACCGCTCTGTATGTCTTCCCCTGGACCTCAACAGAGACTCGTGACACCTCTCTGGGCACTCCTTGGTGCACAGCAGAGATCCCGCCATCCACTTCTTGGTGGCCAGCGTCGGTGGGTCGGTCGGCATGGGCTCATCCCGGGGACTTACGGGCCTTTGTACTGTGGGCCGGGTGCCCTCTGGCGAGCACCGCTCCTGGACCACCCTTCGGGGATATGACGGCGCTCTCTCCCCTGCGTCTCGGTGGAAGGTGGCGTCTACGAGCTCCACGGCATCCACCAACTCACTGATGGTCTGGGGACCCCGCATTCCGGCAGCCTGGCGGATCGAGTGTGGCAGAGCGCGCAGCATCTTGTCGACGACCACCTTCTCTATGATCCGTATGGGGGTGGCGCCGCTGTCCAGTAGCCAATGCTCAGCCAAGCGTTTGAGTTCGGCGGCCTGGGCTCGAGCGGGGAGCCGAACTTTGTATTTCCAGTCGTGGAACATCTGGGCAGCGGTGGTGGACGATAGCCCCAGCCGGGCCAAGATCTCTTCACGAAGGCAGTCTTAGTTATGGACTTCCGTGGCTGGAAGAGCGAAGTAGGCGCGCTGGGCTTCTCCGGAGAGTAATGGTGCAAGAGAACACAACAGACTTAGAGGTAGTGAACACAAAAACCCCGAAGGGTGGACTTATTGACAGAAACAACGGTGAGTATTTTAATACTGTAGTGGTGATGGTGGTGGTGCTCAGCGTGGCTGTGAAGACTGTGTCCCTTTTCCTTCTTCCGGGTGCTCGTGAACGGTGCTCCTTTGGGTGAAGTGTGGCCCGGGCGTCCTCCATCATGGCGATCCTTCTGGTGAGAGAATAAAAGTAAATCAATAGACAGCATTCAAAGAATGGAGTCGTTGCTCAACATTTCCTGGTTTCTTTGTTCCTTTTATACCGGTGTGGCCATGATCGATTGGCCCGGGCAGATGAGTTCCAGGTGTGGATTGTTGATTGCCAGAGCGGCGCTGATCGGCAGACGTCACAGCACAAATGTGTAACCGAACATTGGTAACAACACTTTTTTCACTTCCCTAAGTAGTCATGCAGCAGGAATTAAATTTTGTAACAGCAGTATGTATAAGAGTAAGAGGAGGTGATCAGGGGGTGTAGTTGGGTAGGTTTAGGGATATGTAAAGTGGGTGGAGATGGTGCACCTCTGTAATACCAGTGTATATACATGGTAATTCCTCAGGAACTGCCCACTTAATAAAAAGTGTAA